>CAUYQG010271824.1:0-13180 GCA_963574415.1 Tarsius wallacei | reverse complement strand
GCTCTGGCAATCCTTCCGCCTCAGCCTTCCAAGTAGCTGGAACTACAGACGTGCGCTACCACGCCCAGCTAATTTTTTGATGTATTGTAGAGATGAGGTCTCACCAAGTTGCCCAGGCGGGTCTCGAACCCGCGGGCTCAGACAATCCACTCACCTCAGCCTCCCAAGGCGCGGGATTACAGGCTGAGCCACTGAGCCCGGCTCTCACCAGACTTATAATCTGCCTTACCTGTACCCTGACCGTGGACTTCCCAGCCTCCAGGACTGTGAGACATATAAATTTTTTCTTGTGCATAATCCACATTTTATATGACATTTTGTTATAACAGTTTGAGTGGACTAAGACAAATATAATATGTGTAGTTATAACTCTCAGGTTAAATACTCAGATCTACTTTTTAATGAAGTGTGAGCTTAGTCAAATTCTTGAACACCCTTAGCTTTAGTTTAAGTATTATCTGTTCCTAATGTTAATATATTGGGAAGTACGTTTTATAATCTAAAATTATCTCATTGTTTTATTTACAAATTTTGCTTGCCAATTTGACAGCTTCTCCATAAAAGTATAAGTCCTATAAGGACAGATATATTTTCAATTCCCCAGAATGCATGTCACATATTAGACCATTAATATATGTTGAATAAATACATTATCCATAAAGTTGCAGTGTCCAAAAATATAATTCAAGTATTTACTTGTTCAGACCTGTTAGAAAATCCATGATCTAACTCTGATTTTAAGTAGGTTGTTTAGCTAGAGTAAAGCCAGGATACATGCATGATCTCATCATCAATACTGATATCACCTTTGAAACCAGCATTGAATCACAGCTGCGAACACCCTTTTCAGCATTCAAATGCAGAATCTTTGATACAAGTTGCATTTGCATATAGGGATGAGTTTTTCACTCATAAAATATGAAAATAAATGCTATATTAGCAATCAGTTAATGAAGCATTTGGTCTAGAATACATTTCTTTAGCTCTCCTTTTGTCTAGTCAACTAAATCACAAAATTTGTATTTTAGTCACTTACACTGAGTAATATTAAAAACAATTTCCATTCTGAAGTAGTTATAATGTACCAGCTACATTTACATACAATATTGCATTTAATTTTAATTCTTAAAATAATTCTATGTTCTAATTTCATACCTATCTACTTAGCTATCTTTATTTATTTATTTTTCTGTCTATCATCTGCTTATCAATCTGTACCACCTTTAAATGTCTTACTTGGACTATTTTTCTAATGTACTCTGTGTTGATGTTTACTTTGCTTTTTTATTTCTTGTACTTTTCTTGAGAAAAAGGCTCTTAAAGGGATGATTTGGTGGTGATATTTTGACTAACAAAGATGTGATAGTTTCCCTCTGCTAAATATTATTTTGTGTTCCGATGAAATGTCTGCAATTATAAGAAAAGATCTGTAAATGCACTGTCCAGTACAGTAGGTACTAAACACATATGGCAACTGAAAACTTAAAATATGGTCAGTGAACCTGAGAAAGTAAATTTTAACCCAATTTAACTTTATTATAACTATAAATTTAAACAACCATACCTGGTTAGTGGCCATGATACTGGTTAGTGACTTTCTAAGGTAAACTTATCTACTTTTTCTTCTGTTGATTAAATCTTTATCCTATATTTCCTTTTTTTTCCAAAGAAGGACCACTGATTATTTTCCTTCTTTTTTAGACCCTACAGGTTCTTTCCATGTTAACTAAATTTTTGAATATATGTGAATATTTGGAGCCTAGAAGGACAGTTTTTAAAGACGTTACTTTTAAAAATCTAATAATGTTTTCCTTTTTTATAAATTTGTTGAAAATACTTAACTAATTATTGGTTAACATTAAGGAGGAGATATTACCAGCATGTGATGTATCTTTTAAAATATATTGTAAGTAAATCTCTATTTTAAAAAGTCCATGTTTTGTTGAAATTTTGTATGCAATTAAAAGTAGATTCCTAAATAATGCAAGAAGAAACATCAATGCATAGAGCCAAAAAAATAGAACTGACTTCTGCAGTGAGGAGGCCTTTGATTGACTCCAACTCTTGTTAATGATGAAACTCTGAATGATATTGTTTCAGACAGGAAACTATTCACTCACTTCATCAAAAATTAAATAATACATGTCATGAGTATATATTAAAACATTTTCCCATTTTATTTGCTCCTTTTCTGAGATATTCTCCATTTTCTAAAAGAGTAATAAAGAGACAAAATAAATAGTCTGAAATAGTACCACTAATAAGTGGTAATGCTAAACTTCAAATGTTGGCAAACAGTCTCCAGAACCACCCTCATTCACTGGGTATTGATCACCTTGCCAGTGTAGTGATGTTAAAATAAATGATTGGGCACCATGGACGCTAATGGTGACATCTCTGTGTTGAAATGACATTGAGACTGCTATTTACAAATTAGTTTTCTGCATTTTAAAACCTCATTAAATGAAAACATCTCTTAATGGAATGCTAATATTACAATGTGGTAAGGAAAAATTGTCTTTTCTTATATGTTGTTAGTAGAAGTATGAATTGCTTATAATAGTTCTGAAAGCAATTTAGTGATAAGCATTAGAGTTTTAAAAATATTAATATTATCATCTGGCTATTTGTCATTTAATAATTTACCCCTGAGTAATAATTAGGAATGGGTGAAAAATTTCTGCTTTATTGACACCAGGAAACACTGTTTATAATAACAAAAACCTTCATGAAATCTAAGTGCCCAATAGTGGAAGACCGGTTGAAGTAAATGTTATTTTAATATCCATGAAATAGAATATTATATAGCCATTAAAATGATGATGCAAATGTATTATTTTGGCATTGCATGTGTTTATGTTTTCAGTGCAAATATATGCTACAAATTAATAACTAGACTATAATCATTTTTAAAAATAAATATCGGTATTCATATAAATATATATGATGTTACCAGCTTATTACTGATCTTTTAAAGTCTATTTTAAATATCTTCTTATCAAATATGAATGATCTGAATATATTTCATCAAAATATTCTTTATGCAACATACGTTTTTAATTTTAAAATTTGTTTTTCTCTTTAATGAAGAGCTTGTATAAGATAACTTGTATACAAATTAGAGTTAATTTTGAATTTTTGAATATAATATTCACCTATCTTTTCAGGGAGCTAGACCAGTTTACCTTCTGATTGTTTTAACTGAAAGATTCTTGTCTTAGACTGTGTAAAAGCAAAAGCTAATACAAAGTAACAATAATACTAAATGAAATATGAATACCAAAACTGAAATCTCCACTGAAATCTTGTTATTTCATAGGGGAGAAAAATCTGAATTTAAGTTTGTAGGCATTCACTGTGTTATCAGGAACTAAGGTGGGCAATGCCAACTAAGACGAGTGTTGGTATTCAACTGCAGCTAAGTGTCGCCAGGTTAAAATTATCACCAACACTTCCATTTTTTTTTCAAGAGAGGCCGCATTTTTGTGCATTTATGTAAAATATTCAAACTTTTAAATGTTTGTTACATCTTATTTAAACACTATAAAACCAAACTAAGCACGTCTGTATATATATATGTTTCTTGAACTGACAGTTGCATCCTTTTATTAAGAATCAAAGCCAAAAACTTAAACCTTAAAGTGGCAGAGACCAAGGAAATGCCTCTTGTAGCCACTGAGAAGGATATAATATTGAACTAGCACTGCAGTGATTCTGCTTCATTTTATAGTATTTATGTTTTTATGGCTGAGAAAAACACATTTGCTTCAAAGAGGATTCTGAATTCTTGTATATTTACAAATACTCAAAACATCACATGTAGCTTATTATTGATAATTCATATGTAGACAAAACTGGATGTATGAAATTGTACAAATAAATCATAGTGTAACTAGAACAAAATTGTACAGGAAAAAAATAACATATTTTTTAATGGAATCATACTCAAAGGTAGCAAGCTTTCTATGTTATTCCAGTAAAGCTTAATTTGTAGTACAATGTTTCATTATGAATATTTTATGACCACTTTTATATATTTCTGTAGATGTTTGAAGAATAGCAAGAATAGTGTGTGCAAAGAATGTCACATCTAAAAAGAATGAAAAGGCATAGCTTCTCAATGTGGTGTTTGAAAGAAAAATATTATCATAGTTCTAGGTAAGATATCTAAAATGTTCTTCAATATAATTAAGGGAAAACTGAGTGTTAAATAATGCCTAATTGCATGAATAAAAATAAACATAAACAAACATGCATTGGGGAGAATTATCATATTTTGGCATAGGATGGACGAATTGATCTAAATTAGATTTATCTCTTTGTTGTTTGTGGTTCTTCAATAAATGAGTATTTTGGTCTATTTACAATTTGTATAGGTAGAGAGGAGAAAATTACCATGGGGAAGGAGAAATGGAAATCCTGAGCAGATTTGTGCCAGCACACATTTTAGTTCTCTGCAAGTTGAATTCTTCTCTCCATCACATGGTGCCAGATGCTGCCTTGTCTGTGATGCCACAGGCTGTGGTGTATCCCTACGGCACTATAAACAAAATTAAAACCTGGCACTGTTATCACAGTTATAGAAACACCTATGCTAAATAGCTCTGTGTTGTGAAACTGGGAAAACTCTATGTGCAGAACCTTCGCTATGCTCAATTTTTTAAGCTTCTGATCAAATTGCCCATTCAAGAATGAGCTGTAATAACATAAGAGGAACTAGCCCCAAGCAACAGAGTACACCGTGAACACATTCCACACAAGGTTTAATTATTCCACTTTCTTGATTGAAGGGACATAATCAAGTGTCACTTTTAAAACTGTACACATGTGTGTATATATATATATATGTTCTTATATGTGTGCATGTATATTCAATTGAAATACGAACTTTATAATTGATTCATGCTGAAAATAATCTATCCTTTCCTCAAAAGAACTTAAATCTGAATATCAAAGAGCTGTTATTCTACTGTTATTTTTACTAATTTATTGTCTGTTTTTTGTCTGAATTGAGCATTTGAATATATTATCTGTATTGAGTATTTATATGTATTTTTCATTGTATTAAGTAAGGCGGACATATACTATATTTTCTGAGTTATTGATAAAGGTTGATCACAGGTAATTATTACATAATCTCTTTCTTTGGGAGAAGATTATATGGTATACAGGTTATTGTATAAGATTAAGAAAGAATATTTGATAAAATGATGCCATGACTTTGTCTTCATATTAAGGGGCAGTATACCATACTAGAAGATGTTCAAATTTAACTTGACTTGTATTTCTCTTTCTTTCTTTTATCTTTTTCTGTAGCCTGTTGGCATTGTCTTATGACTTGCAAGAATTTTGCTGTCCTCTTTTAGTGATTAAGATGTAGTTAGCTAACCAAGGCTGACCTTGTTTAACTTTCCCTGGTTTTATGGAGAAAATACAGTACATGATTTGTTTGTTTGACATTTAGATGATATTATATGATGCAGAATATAGAGAAAGTCAGAAATGAATCTCAGATATATTATTTAAACAAGATTCTGGGCCTACCTGGTTCTCTCCATCTGCAGATTTTTGTAATAACAAATGATTGCTTCTATATATTCAAAGATGCAAATTACTCACTAAAGTAATTATGACCTTTAAAGAAAATAACTCTGAAATCTTTCTCAGTTTCATTTATCGTTCACTGCTTGTGTTTTGCCTTGTAGAAAAATATCGATGGTGCCCCACACAGATTTTCTTTACCAGGCTAGCTCTCACACCACCAGATGCTCCAGGTGTTAGAAGCTAACAGCCTTTACTTGCATCCTTCATCAAAGATTGCCCATAACTAATAGACATGTGCATGGGTGCTGCCTGGGAGACTATGTCTTCCTCCTACTCTTGGGAGAGATCCTAGTCAATGGCTGAGATCAGATCCAAGTGAGGTGAAGTCTAACTTTGCAATTATTATGCTCCAGAGGTACTCGTGAGATCAGATGGGGCTAGCCATCGCCTAAATCCACATTTTAACCTAGCCTCTTCCCCTTTTCTATCTATGTATCCCTCTGCCTCACAGACTTCTCCTGAGAGCACTTTGTGAAAATCACTTACATAGGTTATCCCTGTCTCAGGCTCTGCTTCTGAGGAACATGCCTTTAGACACACTTATTCAGCTGATTGTTAAAAATGGAGATTGTTAAAGTAATTTGATGGAACTAAATCAGGAAATGCTTATAAGTACAAACAAGTATAAGCTGGACAAAGCTTAAAGAAGATCATTCTTACTGGGGCAAAAGTTTTCAATCTTTACTTGAGTTGGAATATGTGAGTGAAAGAATTTTATTTATATTCTGAAGTCCATCAAGCCACTCTTGATATTCCTGGCACCCAGGAAAGTATCTAACACTAGAACTTATAAAAATGCATGACTTTGTTATTTTTTTAAATATAATTTATGAAGACATGAGAGGAGTGGGATGTAATGTCTATGCTAAATATCTGTTGCATCAATTTATTATACAGTTTCTAAAAAGACTGAAGTTAAGAATTCATATGCTTAGATCATTTGCCGATAGACAATACCATTCTCTACAATCTAGAGTCTTTGTAAGAAGTGGGATTTAGACAAAAGTTGAGAGATTTCTAAGTATTGATGTTTCAGTCATCTTTCCTCCCATATTCCCTAAGTTAAATTTTAATTCATATATTATCTATTCCCGTCCTTCTTGACTTTTCCTGTTGTCTTCTAAATAGTATAGCAGCAGCTATCCTTATTTATAGATTCCAATTCTGTCTTCAGTGAGCTACTCTTTCTCTTATGTTTACACTCTGTGATGATTCTGCAGTCTGTATACATTAATCTACACCATAAACATCCTCCATGAGATATACAGAAGGCTACTTTTAAAACCAGGAGCAAACTTTTTTTTCTGGAACAATCATAGCAGTCTGACAGATTCTAGCCCAAGTAGAAACCATTCACCAATTTTGAAACATCGATGATGGATTTTGTGGAAATGAGAAGAGAAAGTTAGTCTGGAAAGAGCTGCTGTTACAAAGCTAAGAATTCCAAAGATACATTCATAGAGAAGTGTACATTTTCTTTTTTGATTTTTATTTAATATATGATTATATAATTATAAAAAATTAAATGATATTTTAAAAATCAGTTTGGAATTTTGTGGGGTGATCTGGAAGTAGAGTTCTGTAGGAAATATACAATATAGGTAATTCAGACCAAATTTTCATTCTGTCAAACCTTTGCTCTAATGACCGTCAGGGAAGAGTGAAGGAGCCATGCTTTTTAATTGGTCTTTCCTAATGGGGTGATACTTTAAGGCTCATAGTTTTTATATGGTACATGTAATTTTAACTACTGCTGCATTGTTTTATGTATTCAAATTGGACACTTTACATGTTTCACTTGAATCCTTAAACTGATCTAACCATGAAGGGCACAATGTAATAAACTGAAGATTGACTTAGAGAAGTGTATAACAATTCAAAAGAGAAGCAGAGAATGTAAGTGCAATCAGGAAGGTTAAATCCCGAATTAAAGAAGACTTCTGAAGAAGAACAAAGCAAAGCAGCCTGTTTGGATGAATTGGAAGCATGAAAAAAGTATTGTTGTGGTGTGAGTTGCCTTTTTAATAAAGAACAGATATAGAACATTATCTGACTATATTTTGTTTCTCTCTTTACTACCCAATTAATTATCTTAGAATTAAAAATGATATAACAAACATAGTTAAGAGGGAAAAAATTGAAATGCAATGAAGTTAAGGAAAATAGGAGAATTATTGTCTCTAAAAAAATTCAAATCTCTCAAAACTCCTTTTAAAGGCCTTAAAATAATTACTGATCAAATCATAGAGTGATTGTGTAGATTTCTGGGACTTTGTGGAGGGAGAGGGAATGACAGGAGCATAGAGATAGGTAAATATTCTAGTATTAAAAATGGAACAATCCCCCCATTTAGTACTCTTTAACTTGGAATGGAAAATTCTTTTATTCTTTCAAAAAATGTACTTCTAACATTGCCTGTTGAAAAAAGCAGACCAAGATTTTTTTAAAGTGAAATTTGGGGCTAAAAAAAAAAAAAATAGCCAAAGCACTGACAATATTAATTCTGAACAATATTCCAGAAAGTTTAATAAAAATAAAATGACATTAGGAAAAAAAAAACTTTAAAGAAACCATTATTCCCCCTTATTCTTGTTACTAAATATGAGTAATGAATGCATTGTTTCTTATTTTAGTAATAGATTTGAGAACATTTTTCATTATTGCCATTAGAAAATATATAATTGTTGGCTGGATTTACTGATAAATAATATTTTATTTACTTATAGACAAGTTTCCAAGAATAAGACAAAAGTCTTGACCCCCTACTATCTATTCAGTGTTTGAATCAACAGCACATTGATAGACATCGATAGAATGATATCAGATTATTGTTTTTTAGATATCCTTGTGCTTCTACTATTTGCCAGTCACTTTTCTAGGGATTGGGATCATTGTAGTGAAATTTGCATTTTAGAATGGAAAGAACAGTTAGCAAACTAGGAAGCCAAATTATATAATATCAGATATAAGAACATGCAAAATGTTTCTATGTTATTTGATAAGACAAGGAAAAGTAAAATAATTTAAAAACATTTTAAATGATGAAATAAAGTTTTAATTGTTATCAAAAGAACAATTTAAAACCAATTAGACAACCTTAAACAAGAATCTGTAAGATTCTTCTACAGATTTGTTTTTTAAAGGACACACATGAAGCCTTATAAACAAAAATACTGTTAGAACTTGATGATATTTGCAAATGCCTGCTATAACCACTTACAATTTTGGAAATATGAAGTAATAAAGACAGGACTAGCATATTCTCATCAAATATAAGAAAACTTTTCTTATAAGAAAGTTATTTATATAATTTTAAGATTAATGTTTTGATTAGAAAAAGAAAATAAATATCAAGTCAATAGGGGTGAAGAAATTAAATTTCTAAATAGCTTTTGATTTGCAAAAAAAGAGAAAATCTAGAAAAGTTAAATGACATTTTCAATGTCACCAATATAAGAATAACCAGTCTCTTGACTCCTACTTCACTGTTCAAGACATAACAGACATATTTTTGAAATTTGCAGTTATTAATTAAAAAAAATTACTTAATACAATTTTCATGCCCTGTCAGAATAGTTCTTCATGCAGATGGAAGATGATTTTTGATGATATTCAGGGATTGTAAAAGAGGTTTATGCACTTATTTGACAATTGTGCTCCATGACTTGTTAACTGTTTCTATTACTTCCAATTGTATCTCTATAGGATTTTACAAAAGTATAATATGTTTCAAAATCATAGAACGATATACAAACTTTAATAACTTCAGTTTATTGGGATGATCTTCTTGAATTTCTCTCCCTTACACTGAATTCCCTAATAGTCTAGAAATTATTTTAGAAATAATAACATGTCTGTTGTAGGTAGGAATTCCTTTTATTTCACACATTAAATAACAACAGAACCTTACCCATGGTTACATTGTTTAATAACTTTCTCCAAACTCTTAGTCTCTTAAACTAAACTTTTGATTATAGTGACAGAAATGTTTTATTAAGTGAATATCTTGGTTTTTAAAATTATTCTTTAAGCAGAAGGTGTATTTGACTTGTTTAAAAATATTAAATATTTTGCTCTAGTAATAGGTTCTTTTGTTAGTTATGTTACTGTCAAAACTGTGCACATACTTACAATTTTATATTGTTTTGTGAAGAATGGCAAGAGGTGCTCTAAGATATTGTTTGCTTTTCAGAACAGGTGTTGCCTGAATTCCAAAGTTACCAAAAAATCTAAAAAACACACTCCAAATTGGCTCTGAAGTTTTATCAAATTATATTTCATTTTTTCTCTCTATCTTTAAGGACTATTTTGCACACTTGCAATTGTGTCCAAGATGTACTGTAAATTTAAATTTGAAATATTAAACTATGGTGATGTTTTTTGTAATTTGCTTATCTGATTTTCTAATGAAAAAACAATAAATTATATGTCAGCTAACCTTAGAGAGTAGAAATTAAGATTAATATTCTTACTAATGTAAATCTCAGTTTCTTTTATACAATAATATGATAGTCACTCTAAGATATGTAACAGAGGTTTATTCTTTAAAAAGCACTAAAGATCAAAACAAATATTTAATATAGGCTTCAACATTTAGTATGTTTCTTATCCAGTCTGAAGTTCCCTTATAATCTCCCCAACCACTTTAAGCAATTAAACAAAGGGGAATATAAGCAGTAAGAATTATTTCAAATTTGTTCCCATCATATCTTCCTCTTTTGATAACATCATTCCCTCTTAGAGTAAGGATGAGCAGAAATACAACAGATAAGTTGTGAAATATATTGCAATGTTCCTAATTTAAAAGATGGAATATAAGCATGCCAGCTGCTATAGTCTAAACATTTATATTCTGAACCCCCACTTCACCTCACAAATTCATTTTTCTGAAATCCTCATCTCCAAGGTGCTAGAATTAGGAGGCAGGGTCTTTGAGAGGTGATTAGGTCATGGGAGTGGAGTCCTCATAATGGATTAGTGCCTTTTAAAAAGAGATCCAGAGTGCTGCTCTGCCCCTTCCACCATGTGCCGACACAGTGACAAGACAGCTATTTCTGAGGAAGAGCGTCCTCAACAGGCACCACTTCTACTGGCACCTTGATCATGGATTTGCCAGCTTCTAAAATTGTGAGAAATAGGTTTCTGTTGTTTATAAACTGCCCAATTTTTGGTATTTGCTTATAGGAACCCAAGTGAAGTAAAACACTAACTATGTAGTGAGTCTCTAGTGATTTTCAGCTATAATCTTCATAACTTAAAAATTACTGGAACATGAAGATAATTTGTGCTTCAGAGGATGATCCCCATTTTGTTGCTAACAGATGACAGCTATTTCCTCATTACCTAATTTTATGTCACATGCTCTATTATCTGCCTTCAATTTCACCAAGTGTTTAAATACTGTTTTTCCTCATTGGAATTCCTTATGTTTCGCTATTGTTGCTAGCGTGTGTGTGTGTGTGTGTGTGTGTGTGTGTGTGTGTGTATGTGTGTGTTTCTTCTCTGTCTCTTAAGTATTAGTGGCTATTTCAGGAGTACAGTGTTCAATTTATATTATTTATTTATTGCTCTTTTATACTTTTTTGCTTGTCTCCTCGATCACTTGTGATAAACCTTACTTTCCCCAGTGCATTCTGATAAGTAAATCATCAATCTGAGAACAAGACTGGGGTACTTATCTTCAGTGCCTTGTGTCACTTTGATCATCTGTCTCAGCTCAGGTAATTCTTCTCTAATTTCAGATTTTCATCAAAAGCTGTCAAATACAAGAGATGACCCCTTTCAGAGTCAGAAATCATCTCTAAAATCAATGATACAGTGGACAGATGGATACATTTGTCAAATGCCTAACTTTAATATGGGAGTACTAAAGGACAGCTGACAGTATTGTTTTTCAAATCACATGCCTCGAAAAGTTGAAGTTTTTATTTCCTTAAATAGGATTGTATTTCATTTCTACAAAAACCATGTGAGAGTCTTAGACTCTAAGAATGTAAAATTTTATTTTGAACTTTATGCTTAAAACAAACATTATGCTTTTTTAACTTAGAGAAGATAAACATATTGTTTATGTATGCTTGATGACACAGCATCATTATACACATGGATAGTATTTGCTATTTTATACTTTGGATTGAAAAGTAATAAAAGAGTGAAAACAATCATTATGTTGATGAAATGGCAATGAAGCATGTTTGCTTTTCCCACTTGTCATGAAAATTGTCTTGCTTCAATTAGTTGATTTTATCAGAAGTCAGAGAAAATAGTTGATGTTATGTAAATTGTTTTAACTACCGTGTCATAAAATGTATACATGTTTAAATAACTATTACCAAAGTTCTACACCTTTGATGGTAGTTACTTTCTAAAATGTCCAAGAATCTTTCAAATTACTTCTCCTGCCTAATTTATGGAGCACTTTTTAAAACTATGTTATCTATGCTTTAAAAACTATATTATCATTCAAAAAAGCATAAAATTTATGGAAGCACAAAGCCCACTGAATTCAGGATCATCTCTGTTGCTATCACTTCTGTCAGGCAGAACACACAGGAAGATGACAACTTGAGTTGGATAGGGTCTGTTTTGTTTCCAACTGTAAAACATAGCTACTTCTCTACATTTAAGCAAAAGTATGAGTATTCGAGTTTGTAGGTTCAAATGAGATCTCAGATTGCACTCAAATCTTAATGTGCTAACAAAAGAAGCTAATAAAGTAAAGCACCTACATATGAACCTTCACGTTGCAAATTTTCAAAGATGCAAATGTGTGTTTGCCTGTCCCATCACATAGGTTAGTTCATGTGTCTGGCATACATTGTTATCTGCTGTCCTGTAAGATTGTACATATTTTCTTTTTTTTTTCGTGTTTGTAAATATATTATCTGTGTAAAAAGTATTATAAACTTATTTCAGTATAGTATTGCATAGCCAATTGTGTTAACTGGGTACTTAGGTTAACTTTGTTGGATTTACGAACAAACTGGATTATGGACACACTCTCAGAATGGAACTCATTTATATGTAGAGATGTACTGAACAGAATTTTGCCATTCTAAATATTATTCCATAAGAGTGTGCTTGGTAATTTTCTCCAGCAAGAATTTGAAAAGCACCTGCCTAGTCGAGCAAAACTTTTCTGTCCTTGATGCTGAGAGAGCAAGACAATCATGAGCTATTGTTTGTCTTCTTTCCTCCATTTCATCCTTACTGCTCCACAGGCAGAGTTTATGTTCCTGCCTCCAGGAATGATGATACTGAAGATACACTGTGTCTAGTTACGTTCAATATGGAGCAGACAAAAGAGAGTAACTGTCCACAAATACTGAGCAGCAAGAGAACAGAAGAATGAACCAACAGATTTGTTTCTGAAAAAAATTATAGGAACATTTTCTGAAATACTTTTTTTTTGTTTGTTTGTTTTTGGTTTTTTTTCTTTGAGTTGGAGTCTCACTCTGTCGCCCAGACTGGAGTGCAGTGGCCGCTCCCGGCCACCGCAGCCTCGACCTGCTGGGCTCCGGCGATCCTTCCGCCTCAGCCTTCCAGTAGCTGGAACTACAGACGTGCGCTACCACAC
>CAUYQG010271817.1:0-16978 GCA_963574415.1 Tarsius wallacei | reverse complement strand
CAAAAACCCACTACACAAAAAACAAATCATATACAGCATTTCACACCAAAACTCATCCGATAACACGCTGAGCCACCGTGCTGGCCTATTTTCTTCATTATTAACTCCCGGTTCATAGTAGATGTTCAATAAATGTTTGGTGAAAGAAGAAATGAACGGGTTAGGCATGAAAGTGTACCAGAATTACCTTATCATTCAGAATAAGTATCAGAATTATAATTGGCATTAGTATACTGCCAGTATTATTATACCCACTACATAGACTAGAAGCTCGGAGAGGTGAAATAATTGGCCCAAAGTCACCAAGCCAGGAAATGGTGTCACTGGATTTTTTTTTGGTCAGAGTCTCACTCTGTCACCCAGGCTGGAGTGCAGTAGCACATTCATGGCCACCGCAGCCTCTACCTTCTGGGCTATCCTTCTGCCTCAGCCTTCCAAGTAGTTGGAACTATAGGCGCACACCTCCACGCACAGCTAATTTTTTTATTTATTGTAGAGGTGAGGTCTCACCATGTTGCCCAGGCCGGTCTCAAACCCCCGGGCTCAGGCAATCTTCTCACTTCCGCCTCCCAAAGTGATGGGATTACAGACAGGAGGCATCATGCCCCGCAGCACTGGATTTTTACCTTCCACCTCCTGCTCCCTTTCAGAATTCCACACTTTTTTCTTTTCTTTTCTTTTTTTTTTTTTTTTTGAGTTTTGAGTTTTGGTCTCACTCTGTCACCCAGGCTGGAATGGAGTGGATCACAACCACCACAGCCACGACCTCCTGGACTCAGGCAATCCTTCCGCTTCAGCTCTCCCCGTGTAGCTGGGTCTACAGACGCACACCACCACCACCATGCTAGCCTAAATTTTTGATTTTTTGGTAGAGACGACGTCTCACTATGTTGCCCAGGCTGGTCTCGAACTCCTGGGCTCAAGTAATCTTACCATCTCGGCCTCCCAAAGTGCTGGGACTACAGGTATGAGTCACCGCCACCAGCAAGTTTCACACATTTAATCTCTCATCCCCTGACCTCCACCATGGAATGAGTCAACTCCACTAGCCCCAAAACCAATCCCTGCCGCAGGAATCTGGCCTCCTCCCTCGGACTCCTAACCAGCCCAAAGCTCCATGAAGGAAAGCAGACACGGGTCCCAGGACAAGACCCGGAGGCTCAGGGCCTGAGAATCGGGCCCTCCCACCCCTGAGGCTTGCCCCACCCCAGAGCTCCATTCCAAGGACTTCTCACTCATCTCAGCCCTGGAAGGGAGCCCCAGAAGACGACTGCCGGGGGCATTGGTGGGGGCCCAGAGAAAGAGGAACCCAAGGGCCTGAGCACTCCCACTGGCAGTGGACCTCAGCTGGGTGCGGTGTGGGTGGGTATAAAAGGGGCAGTATATATTGGGAGGAACAGAGAAAGAGAAACTGAAGAGAGGGAGAAGGAGGTCCTGGCAGTGAGGGCAGGAGAGAGCGACAAGAGGCAGGAGGAGACCGCGCGCAGAGAAAAAAGGCTGCGAGATTGGAGGGGAGAGCGAGGGAGGGAGGAAGGCAGCGAGGGAGGCGGGGGCCTGGGCAGGGTGGAAGGAGGGAGGAGAAGGGCGGGGCACGGAGGCCCGAGCTAGGGACGAGACTCCGACTCTGACTTTTTTCGCGGCTCTCGGTAAGTTTCCAGTCCGTTATTCAGGCTGGGATTTCTTTATTTGATTTACTTGGGAATGTAGCAGTTTGGGAAGGACACCCCCAGGCTGGGAGAGACCCCCTTTCCACCCCCGATCCCCATGGAAACCCTTGCAATTTAAGAAGCGCACTTAGCACTTGAGGTAGGGATTCGGGAAGGGGTGGGGCCGGACGAGATTTTGGGGTCCCAGCAGAGCCGCCCACTGGAAAACTTTCTGCAACAAAACCAAGGGTGTCCATTCGCCTCTGAGGACCTTGAGATCCGGGCTTTCCACGCGAACACCCCAGGTCTGGGGGACCTCCAGGTCCCCCGTTTCTGGACACTGAGAGATCGTGGGAGGCTGGTTCCTTCGAAGGCCTGTCTCCCCCACCAATGGTCCCAATCCATCTCCCCCAGAAGATGTCCAGCAGGACCAGGCTGGCAGCAGGGTGGGGTAGGGACCTCGTGGACACAGCCAGGGGCTGGGGTTTCCCTGGTGCTCGGAGGCAGGGGGGTGAGATGAGTCACCCGATGACTCACCCGGTCCCCCTCCTCCACCCACCCCAAGAGAGGAGTGGTGTGAGTCGGGGATGCCTGTCGCTGGGGGCATCTCCGAGTTCCTGATAAATCGGCAAGAAGTGGCAACTTGAATTTTCGTTATCTGCCCAGAGTCAGAGCAAGGAGAGAGGAGCCACATCGCTAGTCCTACTCACTCCAGGAGCTCAAGAGTCCATCCCTGACCCTCTCCAGGGATGGAACACAGAAATCCAGGTCCAGTCTCCTGCTCCTTGAGGGACCCAGGAGTTCAGGCCCCCAACCTCCTCCTCCCTCAGACCCAGGAGTCCAGACCCCAGCCCCTCCTCCCTCGGGATTAGGGTATCCCACCTGTCTCTGAGCCAACCTCTTGAGACTCCATCTCGTTCTGCCCCCTCCTCAGTCCTCCACCGCAGCCATGTCGCTCCTCCTGCTGGTGGTCTCTGCCCTCCACATCCTCATTCTCATCCTGCTTTTCGTGGCCACTTTGGACAAGGTAAGCCTACTGGTGCACGGGGGCCTTGCCACGCCCCTCCTCTGACGTCACCCGGCCCCGCCCCTCTCCCCAGCATCCACCCTTGGAGCTCTACCTCGGATGCCTCCCTCCTGACCTTTCCCCTGACCCCACCCCCCTTTCCCATTCCGCCCTTTTCCTAACCCTTCCCTTCCCTTGTGTCGCTGTCCCTTCCAGTCCTGGTGGACTCTCCCTGGGAAGGAGTCCCTGAATCTCTGGTACGACTGCACGTGGAACAACGAAACCAAAACGTGGGCCTGCAGTAATGTCAGCGAGAATGGTGAGGGGTGAGAGTGAGGGGCGCCGTACTGGTGTACAAAGGGGAGGGGAGCCCCAAGAGTCCTCATGGTACCAAGGAATGGGAACCCCCCCACCCCGCACCCAAAGTTTGAGTGGGCGGGGTCCGGACCTGAGTGGCCCAGTGCTTAGGCTGACGCCTGTTCCGCCTATCAGGATATAGTGGGCAGTATACTCCTGTTCTAAATAATATGGTCCGGGAGGGGTGGCTCACGCCTGTAATCCCAGCACTTTGGGAGGCTAGGGCAGGAGGATTGCTTGAGCCTGGGAGTTTGAGACCAGTCTGGACAACATAGTGAGACCTAGTCTCTACAAAAAACTAAAAATATGAAAAATAAAAATAAAGAGGATGGGCTAAAGGCCCATCCTCGATTCAGAACGGGTGAAGGGCACATGCTATAGGTTTATGGAATGCAGAGAAAGCTCCCAAGATTCTGAGAAGGTAAGACTGTGTTTCCAAAGTTCTAAGGAGATGGAGCTGGTGTTCTGAACGAACGCATGGGACCAATTCTTCTAAGTTCTGAGGAAGGAGGAGAGGGGGCCGGGACATCTGAGTTCTAAAGGGATAGAGCTGCAACTGTCTAAAGCTCCAACTGAGGCTGGGCAGTGTGTCTTGTGCCTGTAATCCCAGCACTTTGAGAGGCCAAGACAGGAGGATCACTTAAGCCCAGGAGTTCGAGACCAGCCTAGGAAACATAGTGAGACCTCATCTCTACAGAAAATTAAAAATAAAAAAAAGAAAAAGACGAACCAGGCATGGTGGCATGTGCCTGTAGCCTCAACTAATCAGGAGGCTGAGGTGGGAGGATCGCCTGAGCCCTGGAGGTCGAGGCTGCTGTGTGCTGTGATTGTGCCACTGCGCTCCAGCCTGGGCAACAGAGCAAGACCTCGTCTCTAAAAATTAATTAATTTAAGTTCCAGGTGAAAGATGTTATGCTTTTCCCTAAGAGTAAAATAAGTGGTCTGCTCTCACCACTTCCATTCAATGTTTGATTGAAGGTAACCAATGCAACAAGGCAAGAAAAAAATAAATAAAAGGCATGGGAAAGGAATTAGTTTTTTGTTTTTGTTTTTTTAAGTCTCTATTCCCAGTAAACACGTGTTGATTTAGAAAATCCTAAAAATTCTGCAAAGCAACCACTAGGACTGAAAAGGGAATTCAGCAAGGTCACAGGGCTCAAGGTCACTATGTGATACTCCTAAGTTTCTAAGCTCCTATGGCTCTAAGTGGGGCAGGGGAGGGGAGAAGGGACACAGGCTGAGCAAGCAGGAGGAGCTGGAACTCTGGCCCCACTGTGACCCCACCTCTCTGTCCTCACTGCAGGCTGGCTGAAGGCGGTGCAGGTCCTCATGGTGCTCTCCCTCATCCTCTGCTGTCTATCCTTCATCCTGTTCATGTTCCAGCTATACACCATGCGGCGAGGAGGTCTCTTCTATGCTACTGGGCTCTGCCAGCTTTGCACCAGTGAGAACTATGCCCCCACCCCTGGGGAATTGGAGGGAGGGAAAGGGTGTGTGTGTCAGGATGCTGGGAGCCCTGAAAATTGACACCTGATAAAGGAAATTCATTTTCAGCTTTGCACCGTAGCTCACACCTGTAATCCCAGCACTTTGGGAGACTGAGGCAGGAGGATTGCTTGAGGTCAAGAGTTCAAGACCAGCCTAGGCAACACAGCATGACCTTGTCTCTACAAAAAAAAAAAAAATTGAACTATTAGCCGGGCATAGTGGCATGTGCTTTTAGTCCCAGGTACTCGGGAGGCTGAGGAGGGAGGATCTCCTGGGTCCAGGAGGTCAAGACTGCGGTGAGCTGTGATTGTGCCACTGCACTCCAGCCTGAGCAACAGAATGAGATCCCCCCCCCAAAAAAAAACAAGAAAGAGAAGTTTTCAACAGCCCAATGTCTCTGGAGGTGCCTCCACAGACTACTTCTCTGCTCCCAGGGACTGATGGGAGTTGTAGTTTTCAGTGACTAAATGGTGGTTGTAGTGTGTGCCTCTCAGTCATGGGGGAACTGGCAAACTGGCAATGGGAAACTTAGGGATTCAGGGAGTCAGGGCTGGGGAGGAGGGTATAGGTAAAGAATTTGGGTCCCAGGGATGATGCAAGGGGAAGGGGGAGGTAGCTAGTTAATACCCCAGAAGAAAGCTCTGAATCATAATAGCAATGGTATTTACGTCAGCCATCTGCTATTTCCTGTGTACCTACTATGCATCAGACACATCAGGGAGTTTTGTTTACTTTTACATTTTTTGACTTTAGGTGCAAAAGGCTAAGTTAATCATAGTCCTCGGTTTGGGGAATATTATGAGGGAGGACCCCCCAGAAACCCAGAATTTATTTATAAAAAATTGTGCATTCTTGCATATTTAAACTTCAGTCACCTTAAAAGTACTCCCCATTTGATGCAATATCGAGACGCTTTTTCCATTAGTCAAAGCAGCCTTTGAACTCATCCGTTTTGATGCCTTTTAGTGCTTCTGCTGTTTTTTTTGTTTCACCTCTTCCACATCAGCAAAACACTTCCCTTTGAGGACTTTTTTCCTCTGGGGAAACAAAAAATAAGTCGCTCCGGGCAAGATGGGGTGAATAGGGAGGGTGGGGCACTGTGGTCATGCTACTTTTGGTCAGCGCAGTGTGGACAGGTGCGTTATCATGATGGAAGAACCAGTCACCTATTTGTCAAAATTCGGGACGTTTCTTCTGCAAATCATGATGTAGCCCTCCCAGAACTTCCAGATAAAAACTTTGGTTGACCATTTGATCCAAAAGAACAAATTCCGAGTGTATTACTGGGGCTCACCCTACAAAAGATAATTCCGGGCTTTTGGGGGTCCCCTCGTATCTTTCTAAGTTCCCGCAAAGCCCCTCTCTCTTGTTTTATTAATTCACTAGTGCGTGTTTGGCTTGTAGAGAAACACTCAAAAATATCCCTTGGTTGGGTGATAGATCGATAGCTAGATAATAGATTGATAGAGGATAGATTGATGGATAAGTGATAAATGATAGATTGATAGATAATAGGTGACAGATTGATAGGTAGATAGGTGATAGATAATTAATTGATTGATAATAGGTAGATACTAGATTGAAGATAGGTAGATAGATGATAGATAATGGATGGATACATGATAGATGATTGATAGATGGTAGATGGATAGAGAGATGATAGATAATTACTGCCCCATTTCATGGAGGAGCAAATGGGACCCAGAGGTTAAATAAGGCGCCATGCCCACTCTTGCAGTAGCTCGGTCGAACGGCCCTGGGGAGAGAACCGCACTCCCAGCAGGATGGCGCCGGCCGCGCACCCCGGGTGCCTCTCCACCCGGCGAGCTGTTGGGAAACGTAGTCCTTTCGGGCGCCGCGTGACGCGTGGTCCGTCTTCCGCAGGCGTGGCGGTGTTCACCGGGGCCCTGATCTACGCCATCCACGCGGAGGAGATCTTGGCCAAGCACCCGCGAGGGGGCAGTTTCGGTTACTGCTTCGCGCTGGCCTGGGTGGCCTTCCCCCTCGCCCTGGTCAGCGGCATCATCTACATCCACCTGCGGAAGCGGGAGTGAGCGCCGCTCGCCCTGGCGCCCGCCCGCTCCCGCCCCTCGGAATCGCCCCGAAGCCCCCGCGCGTCCTCCAGAAAATAAAACCGTTTAACCGCGGGCTCTGCCTTTATCTCTTTCCTTCCAGGCTGCGCACGCCTGACCTCTCCTGGACCCGGGAGTGGCCCCACCACCAGCCACCACCCTCAATGCCCATCTCCCAGCCCCCAGCGCCTTCCTCCCCTGGACACTGGAGCCCGGAATCCCAGGCGTCTTTTCTCTCCCATAGACCCGAGAGCCTGGGCCTCCCCTCTCAGGTCCCAGAAGCCCCCTAAGCCTAGACAGACCTTCAGACGCTTCTGGGAAAGAACCAGGAGTCTGGGTCCCAGAAAATCCTGTTGGGATCAGGAGTCTAAAGTGCCCAGTCCTCTCTCCTTGCCCACGGTTCTATCACTCTCTTTCTCTCTGGGACCGGGGCATGGTGTGTTTCTAGACTGCCGATCTCTTTTTTATTTTCCTCTAACATTCCCTCTGGGAAGAGTGCTTTCTTTTTCCCTCTTGGAAACCCTCCTCCCCTCTCTCACCAAAAGTAGTCTCTAGCCTATATGAAATCTTCGTAAAAATTAGAAGGCATCTCCCTACTCCTGGCTGACCCAGTTCCACGCCAGGACACATATGGGGCACGGCCGGATTTTACACCTCCAGGCTGTGTGCCTTTGTGCAGCGAACAATCTGCACAACCGCACATGGCTGCCCTGTCTCCTCTGTTCATGAGGCCCTGCTTCCTCTCTTCAGGAATCGGATCCTTCTAAGATCCTCTTTTGTCACCCAGTCTTTGTTTCAACAACCATAAACCCAACCTCTCTCTAGGACTACGGTTTTCTCTGCCTGGGACACATCTACATGCATAAATATCCCAAGACCCAGAGTCCCTTCTTTTCAGGATTCTGATGCCTTCCTTCCCTCCAACTCCTGCAGACACCCGACTCATCCAGATTTATTAAATACGATTTATTCCTTTGGGAGAGGGAACAGGGGAGAAATTGAAAAACCAATAAATATTGCACAGGCCACTGGCGGCGGGAGATCCAGACCGAGGTAGTTTCTGTAGAAGAGGAGAGGGACCCAGGCAAGGAAGGCACCCGAGGTTGTTGGGAGCCCGGGTGGGAGCGAGCCTTGGGGTGAGGATGGTCTCTGGTTCCTGCAAACCCACGGCTTTCTACCTGGCACGAGGTTCCCAACCCCTTCGGCCTGGTCACCCTGATCAGCAGTTGACCAGATGGCCTTCCATCTAAGCAGCAGCAGTTGATAGAAAGATTGGGCTTCCTTTAGAAATTCTGATTGGTAGCTTCCCCACAGCGACAACTGGCTGCTCCTGGTTGATGGTGCCCAGCAGCTGTCATTGGCTGTTTGCCAGGAGGCAGGGCTAAACGGCCTTGGTGCACACGACGGGCATTTTGCCTGGAGCAGGCTAAAAAGACAATGATATATAGCCTCGGGAGAGCATAGCTTTAACCACCCTACCTGGTAGTTTACAGACGCCAGAGCTAAGCAGCCGCTATTGGCTCCTCAGTCAAACCACGTTTGAATGTTTACAGGGAGGGTGGGACTAAGAAATGGCATAGAAGCAGAGCTAAATAGCCCTGATTGGCTATTCACCAGAGACGGCGGGACCTAGCAACTGCTGGCTGCTGCGATTGGCTGCTTCGCTTAAGCACATGGTGTAGCAAAAAAAGATTGCCTGTCAGTGATTGGAACTTGAAGTGAAAAAGTATCGTAATAGTAATTGACAGCTTGTCGTGGAGGAGGCGGGGCCTAGGTCCTAGCCGGGTGGCCGGACGGGGTTGGATAGGGAGGTTTCAGTCAGGGGTTGTCACTGCTGGTTGTGGCCTGAGAGGGCTTGGAAGTGATTGTAGTCAACGAGTCTAGTTTGGGGAAACCCGGAGGTGGGTACAGCCCCATACTGGGGGTCAGGGCTTGCAGGTGGGCCAGGGCCCGAGTTCCGTTGAAGGCCACCTCACAGCCTGACTGGGCCAGGAGCCAGTTCTCCACCTCCAACTGGAGCCACCGGGAGGTCTCTGCAGGGGGAGAGCAGGTGTTGTGAGGTCAGACTAAGATCAGGAAGGACTGGGAGAGGCTTAGCCTGGGGCTCTCAGAGGGTGGGGGATCCTGTTGGAAAGAGATCAGACATAGGGAGCCGACAAGGGCCTCTCTAGGAGAGTGTGGGCTCAGGTAGAGAAAGGAGTGCGGGGAGGCAGGCATGCCCTGGATCCAGGACCCTCATCCAGGCTGAGGTCGGGAGAGGGAGGTCACACCAGGGACCAAGATAGAAAGTTAGATTCCGAGGTCCCGTCTGCCGAGGGCCGGGGTCTCCTGGCACATCAGGGAACTGGGGGTGCGGATGGTGTCTCGCGGGGGTTGGGTCCCGGGCCGCGTCCTACCTTCGGGCCGGCTGCGCGCGCCCCCCGGCCGCCGGGCCAGGAAGCTGTACGCCAGCAGCGCCTCCTTGGTGTGCTCGTCCTGCGCGCGCAAGGCCAGGGCGCTGAGCAGCTCCGAGTTGTTGGACGTGCTGCGGTAGTAGAGCATGTGCGCCAGCTCCAGCGCCTGCGCGCTGCGCCGCTGCCCGAACATCTGCAGACCGCACCGCGCGGCGCTCAGCTCGGACCCGCCGATACGCCCCAGTCCCCTGCCCCGCTCTCCCGCTGGCGCGGCCCTCCCGGCTGGGGGCGGGGGGAGCTGTTGAAAAACGCTACTTCTCGGCCCTTCCCGTATCTCTTCAGTGTGAGTCCGGGGTTGGAGTCGGGGGATCTGTATATTTTTTTGTCTCATTCTGTGTCATCCAGGCTGGAGTGCGGTGACACGATCAAGGCTCGCCGCGGTCTCGACCTCCTGGGCTCAGGGTGATCCTTCAGCCTCAACCTCCACAGTAGCTGAGATTACAGGTGCGCGCCACCACACTCCGTTAAATTTTTTATTTTTATTTTTTGTAGAGACAAGGTCTCGCTAATGTTGCCCAGGCTGGTCGCCAACTCCTGACCTCAAGCCATCCTCCCACCTCGGCCTCCCAAAGTGCTGGAATTACAGGCATAAGCCACCACCGTGCCCGGCCAGGGAAATCTGTATTTTTAACACACACACACACTGTCTCTTTCCAGTGGCTCTAAGGCCCCAGTTGGATAGGAAGACTAAGTTTTTAGCAACAGCTGTACTGGTTTGCTCATTTAAGCCATGTATGGATGAATTTGCTCAAAGACTTCCAGATGATACAAGTTTTAGCCTTGGACGATTTTGTCACAATAAGTTTTCACTGTTTAGAGACACACTACAGTATTCACAGATAAGTCTAGGATTTGCTTCCAAACGACCCAATGGTGGGGAGCAGGAATCTTTAGACAAATCCGATCAACTATTGCTAATTATTGATGCTGGGTTCTAGCTACATAGGAGTTTATGGTACTATTCTATTTCTGCATTTGTTTGAACGTTTCTGTAATGAAAAAAAGGTTCAAAACATTAAACTGTAAAAAGAAGTGGAGAGAGAAGACTGTTGGGGGAGGGGCAGGTGTGGGGGAGGGGCAAGTCTGGGGCCTGACTGACTGTTAGCTGCCCCCATCCCTATGCTTGGTCCCCTCCCTGCTTAGACCCCTTTTCCCATCCTTGGTCTCTCTAAGGAGGAGATGTGAGAGCCCACCGGGTGCCCTCTGGGCTCACACTGAAAACCTGTGCCTAGATACCTCCATTCATCCCAAAATGAGTTCAGGCTGCTAGATGCTGTGGTGGGCTGGCCCAAGCACCTACCCCAACCATGCCTCGACCAGCTGCAAGCCGAGACTCAGACCTCAGTCCTCAGGCAGCACTGTCAGTAAAATGAGGTGGATGCAGGGAGGGTGCCAGAAGTCAGTACCTGCTTCCAAAGACATTTGGGACAGAACCTGGGCGCTAGAAAGCACTCACCAAACATCACTACCAGGGAATCTTCATCCACACCCTGTGCCGGGCGCCCACAGAGTGTTTTGCCCATCTTACATAGAGGCCTGGGGTGAAATGCCTCTGAAGTCAACCCACCCCAGAAAAAACGCTGAAACAGTCTGCACAGTGTCAATGACACAGTTGTGTGTGAACTGCACCCTCTTCTTACAAGCCCCGCACAGTCGGTTTATGTCCCTGCGTTGGAATGAATGGCCATTTCTTCAGTGGAGGGCAAGAAGCAGGAACAGCGTGCTTTAGGGACTATCTGGTACGAAAGACACATTAAGTGTTGTGTCTGCGTCTGCCAAGCGTGTGGAGCTGAGTTCTCCTAGTTAAAGGAGCAGGTCTCCATGGCACAGAGATGAAGCCGGGCATCTCCCTGGAGAGCTACCACCTGGATGGTCCCTTCAGTGCTCATCACAGCCCCCCACGGGGCACAGCATATCCCCTGGCCCACTTGTTCCTCCTCCCCGGGAGCCATGTCTGGGGCGGCCCCACCATCTACTCAATCACAGGCCAGACCCCTGGCACTGTCCTCACTCCCTGCTCTCCAGCCTGTCTACTGTCCCCTGACCTTCTCTGCCCGTCCCCTCCTCTCCAGCCCCACGGCTCAGCCCTAGTTCAGGCTCTATCCTCCCCTGCCCAGTGCATCGCCCCAGCCTCAGCCTCCCTTCTGCAGTCTGTCCTTACACAGCTGCAGAGCTGGCCCTGCCTCTCCCCTGCTCACAGCCCTCCCTTGGCTCCCAGGCACACTCAAGCATCCCTGCCCCTAGCCTGGAAGGTGAGGCCCTCTAGCTCACCTCCTGCTGGCCCCTCTGAATGCAGCCCACAGGGAGCAAGCCAGCTCACCCTGAACAGGCTCTGCTCCTTCAGGCCTCCAGACCTGGAACAAGCCAAGTCACCTGGAGTGTTCTTAGAAGGTGGACATCCACATTCCCTCTGGTTGGGGGCGGGCAGTGCATCCTCAGGCTCCTGAAGGGTCTGCTGTTGCCTTTTAGGGCCCGACTGTGTGCATGGGAGTCCCAGACCTCTCCCTTCGGGGCAGGATGGGCTGAGGCATCTCTGGGGTGCACGTTCAACAGCCTGCCCCAGGCCACCCCACCAGCCTGCTCTGTGCTGGGCTGCAGGGACCCACAGTGAAGCCTGGGGTGTAGAAGAGCCCGCAGGGGCACTCCACCAGCCTGAGGCATCCAGGAAGGCTTCTTGGAGCAGGCGGCCTCAGAGCTGAGGGGGAGGGGTGCACAGGGGCTACCCAGCCCAAGGAAGGGGTAAGGACATTTCAGTCCAAGGGAACAAACAGAATATGCAGAGACAGCCAGTGAGGAGGTGCAGGGCCCAAGGGCAGGGGAGGCACCACAAGGGCTGTGTCTGATGAGGATGGGGAAGCAGGGACCCCAGAGTCCCCAGGCCAGGCCCTGAGCAGGGGAGGGGCAGGAGTGAGGAGGGGAGAGGCAGGCTCTAGTGGGGAATGGGCTGGAGGGGACCAGTCGGAGGCTGGGAGGCTGGGAAGATTTGGTCACCAGACACAAAGACTCCGGTGCAGGAAGGGTGGGCTGGTGACCAAGGCATGGGGGGCAGGGGAAGACAACTCTGAGGGTCTAGCCAGTGCCTGGGGTACAGCAAATCCCCACAGATGGGGAACTGGGGAGGAGAAGGAGGTGGTGGTGAGTGGGGGGGCAGTAACAAGCTGAGCATGGCCCTGAGAGGTGGTAAAGGCCCTCACCGCCATCGGGCTCCCCTCTCCCCTGCGCCCTGGACTCCAGCCCCATGAGAGACACAAACGCCAAGCTGTGCTGGGGCCCTTCTCCACCAGGCTCAGCCCTCCCTTTCAAAGCTTCCCTTGAATCCGCTGAGTCCCGCCCCCTCCTGGCCCTCCTGCTGGCCCAGCAACCCAGCACCCTCTCAACCGGCGCAGCCTGGCTATTATCTGCGGGATTTATTACCAGTCTTCCCAAGAGCCTGTCAGAATGGCTGAAAACAGCTTGAAAACCAATGAGCCAGCAGGTGAACGGCCGGCTACAACAGACACCTCCTGCCGGGCTGCACTCCTGCTGCCAACCCTGGGGAGAACCAGTAAAAGGCAGCCCCTGGGGGCTGATGGAGGCGTGAGACAGGGCACGCTGTTTGGCAAGCGGAGCACAAGCTGGGCGTCAGCCCCCACCCTCCCCCTCCACCATGAATCCTTGGATGGTGAACAACCTGTGCAACTGTTCGAGGCAGCCCTGCACTCACATGTAGCAGAATCAGAAAGGGAATTTGTTCAAAATATAGTTTCCTGGGCCCCAGTCCCAGAGTTTCCGATTCAGTCCATTAGGGCTGGAGCCCAAGAGGCTGCATTTATAAGCCAGTTCCTCCAGTGATAATGATACCCAGTTGGGATGGGGACTCAGGGAACAAAAAGCCCAATGAGTAATGATAATAATCATCATCACGGTAATAGCTAACTCTCATGGAGTACTTCCTGCACCACGTGCGAGGCCTGTTCTCAGCACTGTATGCATATTAATTCATTTACTCCCCAGAATGACCCTGTGAGTGAGGTTCTATTATCATCCTCACTTTGCAGATTCTGGAGCTGAGGCACAGAGAGGTTAAGCAATGTGCTCAAGATCACACAGCTAGGAGACAGCAGAGTCAGATTCAAATCCAGGCAGTCCAGTTCCGAACCATGCACCCTTCACATCACTAAAGGGCTTCTGAAGCCCATGCTTGACAGGTGGCTGTCAGCGCCCATGGAGCACCCATCCGAGACAGGCACTATGCCCAGCACTTCTCACGGACCCACTCATTCTACGCTCACAGTCCTACAAGGCAGATCTCACTGTCATCCCACCTTCCTGATGAGGAAACGGAGGTTTGAAGAGATTGAGAAATCCCAAGGTGTGCTGAGTAAATGAGGTAGGGAAGGAAAAAAGGAAGAAAGGGAGGAGTTAGGGAGGGAGGGAGGGAGGGAAGGAGAAAAGGAAGAGAGGGAAGAAGAAAAGAAGGAAGGAAGGAAAAGAAAGGAGGGAGGAAGAGAGAAAGAAAAGAAGAAAGGCAAGGGCCAGGCACATGGCTCACGCCTGTAATCCCAGCACTTTAGGAGGTCAAGGACCCTAGAAGTTCAAGACCAGCCCAGGCAACATAGGGAGGCCTTGTCTCTACAGAAAAAACAAAAAATTAGCCAGGCCTGGTGGCACAAATGTAGTCCCAGCTACTCGGGAGGCTGAGGCAGAAGGATCACCTGAACCCAGGAGGTCGAGGCTGCAATGAGCCGTGATTGTGCCACTGCTCTCCAGGCCCTGGAGTGAGACCCCAACTCAAAAAAGAAGAGGGGAGGGAGGGAGGGAGGGAAGAAGGAAGGAAGGAAGGAAGGAAGGAAGGAAGGAAGGAAGGAAGGAAGGAAGGAGAGGGAATGACGGAGAGAGGGAGGGAGGGAGGACAGACAGCATGATGCAGGAATAACACATGGAATAAACACAGAGGTGTCCTGACCCGGGAGGCAGGGGGTGCCCACTCACCTTGGAGGCCCTCAGGCCCATGAAGATGGCAAAGAGCAGCAGCAGCAGGGAGGTAGCCACCTTGAGGTCGGTGAGCACCACCATGCCCACGTTGACGAAGAACACCACGCCAGAGACCACCAGCGTGAGGTTGAGCAGGGCACGCTGCAGGGTGGGTGTGCGCACCTTCAGCTCGGGCAGCAGCTGTTCCAGGCCCTCCAGCGGCGTGTCCTTGAAGCTCTTCAGCACCAGATGCCCCCGCTTTGTCCGAGCTGCCAGCACCACCCGCTTAAAGTATCTCCTGGAAGAGAGAGACGAGGCGCCCCGGGGTCAGGACCACCCTGGGGAGCCCCTCCAGCCCCAGACGCTCTCTCTGACTCTAAGTCACAACTATCTCAAAGCCACCTAGTTATGTGGGGAAGACATCAGAAACAAGATGTATCCAGCAGCAGGGGACCAGGAAAGCAGTGCAATCCCTGTTAGTAGACATGTAACTGTTCCTCAGATCCTGGCTGCACCACTTCTTCAGAATGCGGGCCTCCCTCTCTAAGCCTCAGTTTTCCCTTTTTTTTTTTTTGACTCAGAGTCTCACTCTGTCACCCAGGCTGGAGTGCAGTGGCACAGTCGCCGCCACCGCAGCCCCAACCTACTGGGGTCAGGCGATCCTTCTGCCTCGGCCTTCCAAGTAGCTGGAACTACAGGAGTGCGCCACCACACCCAACTATTTTTTTTATTTATTGTAGACATGAGGTCTTGCCAAGTTGCCCAGGCTGGTCTCAAACCCATGAGCTCAGGCACTTGTCTCACCTCAGCCTCACAAAGTGCTGGGATTACAGGCGTGAGCCACCGTGCCTGGCCCCCTTTGTTTCTTTTTTGAGTCAGGGTCTCACTCTGTTGCCCAGGCTGGAGTGCAATGGCATGATCCCAGTTCACCACAGCCTCGACCTCCTGGGCTCAAGCCATCCTCCCTCTTCGGCCTCCCTAGCAGCTGGGACTACAGGCATGTGCCACCACGCCCAACTTATTTTTTAAATTTTTGTAGAGACAAAGTCTCACCATGTTGCCTAGGCTGGCCTCAAACCCTTGGGCGCAAGCAATCCTCCTGCCTTGGCCTCCCAAAGTGCTGGGATTATAGGCGAGAGCAGCTGTGTCCAGCCTCATATTTCCTTATTTGGAGAACGGGGAGAACTGTCCCTATGCTTTCTCTGCCCCTGGAACTATAGTACTCACTTTCCCTCTGGAATAAAGGGCAGCATTTGGATAATTCTTGTCTCTCCATTTCTCAACTTCCCACCCAGACCCCAGACACCCCAACCCAGACACTGACCTGTCAGTCCCCTCTCGATTCTAACCTTGCTCCCTCTTGCTGCAGCTGGGGAACAAGGACCCCCTCACCTCTCTGCGGGGGGCAACTTGGTGAAGAAGCCACGCTTGGAGCCCACGCTGGACTTACGGGGCATCAGCCCAACTCGCTGGCCCAGGGCCCAGAACTGCATGTAGACATATTGATCCAAATTTATCGTCACCTGTCAAGGGAGGTGAAGGAAGCAGAAGCAGCTAAACATGGGTTGGGTTGTTGAGGGCAGGAATAATGCCCCCCTTTCCCCACTTGTCACCATTCAGTGTCTGGGCAGGATAGTCACATATGGTTGTTCATGTCATATACTGCACAAGGGCGTAATGTCTAAGACAATCCATTCATGTAGTAGTCATCTTTCTTACCACATTTCCCAGAATGCAATTTACTACTGATTTTTGTTTTGTTTTGTTTTGTTTTGTTTGAGTTGGGAATCTCATGCCATCGCCCAGGCTGGAGTGCAGTGCCATGCTCACAGCCACCACAGCCTCGACCTGCTGGGCTCTGGTGATCCTTCCGCCTCAGCCTTCCAAGTAGCCAGAACTACAGGCATGCACTACCATGCCCGGCTAATTTTTTGATTTATTGTAGAGAAGAGGTCTCGCCAAGTTGCCCAGGCGGGTCTCGAACCCGCGGGCTCAGGCCAACCACTCACCTCAGCCTCCCAAAATGCTGGGATTACAGGCTGAGCCGCCAAGGCCGGCCTTACCACTGATTTTACCCAATTATTTTATGAAGCAACTAAGAAAGAAAATACGTTGCCAATTTAACCAACCATGTCACACCACTGCTTGTAAGTCACAACCCAGTTTCAGTGACGACAAAACCATGACATTAGAAAAAGTACACTCTAAGGCCAGTCTCAGTGGCTCACGCCTGTAATCCTAGCACTTTAGGAAGCCAAGGCGAGAAGATTGCCTGAGTCCAGGGGTTTAAGACCAGCCTGAGCAAGTTGGCAGACCCCATCTCTATAATAAATCAAAAAATTAGCCAGGCCTGATGGCACATGTCTGCCGTTTCAGCTATTTAGAAGGCTGAGGCGGAAGGATTACCTGAGCCCAGAAGGTCAAGGCTGCAGTGGCCATAAGCATGCCTACTGTACTCCAGCTCAGGCAACACAGTAAGATTCTCACTTAAAAAAAAGAAAAAGAAAAAGTACATTTTAAAATCACTAAAATGTGGAACTTTGGAAAATTTTAGTATTTTTATTGCAACTCTGTTGACTTTAAGGATGGCGTTTTTTATTAATTATTGCTACCATTTTCTGGCAGATGGCAATAAAGTCTCTGGTCCTAAGATGACCCAAATCATATGACACTTTTCCAACAGATGGCAGTGAAGTGACCTGAGAAAGTGGCACCTTTTTCTTTTCTTTCTTTTTTTTTTTTTTTGAGTTGGAGTCTCTCACTCTGTCGCCCAGGCTGGAGTGCAGAGGCACACTCATGGCCACCGCAGCCTCAAGCTGCTGGGCTTGGGTGATCCTTCCACCTCAGCCTTCCAAGTAGCTGGAACTACAGGCTTGCGCCACCACACCCAACTCATTTTTCAATTGATTGTAGAGACGAGGTCTCGCCTAGTTGCCCAGGCTGGTCTCGAACCCCTGGGCTCAGGCAATCCTCTCACCTCGGCCCCCCAAAGTGCTGGGATTA
>CAUYQG010271810.1:0-21600 GCA_963574415.1 Tarsius wallacei | reverse complement strand
GCGGGATTACAGGCTGAGCCACCGAGCCTGGCTCTCCAAAACTCTTAATAGACTTTTACAAATGGGGGTAGAAGAAAAGCTACTTAAATGTACTACTCCTACTCCAACTAATAAATGTTAAAATAAATGTACTACTATGCTACTACTAACAATACACAGCTCTCACTTTTTGATAAGTTGTTATCAACATGTTTGATTCTTGGGTTGTTGAAACATCTAACATCATGTTCTGAGAGTCAAGTAAATGCCAATTGTATTAAAAGGTAATACAATTACCTTTTTACTGTCTTGTCTCATATCTCTCGTGTGTCCTTGGCCTACAAAAAACTTGGTTCTTGGATAGCTGGGGCTGGGGTTCAGAAACTTTATGGAGGTAGAGTAGAATGTAGCCATTGATTGGGTGTGGGAGTAAGGGGTAAAGACATCCAAATCAACTCTGAAGTTTTAGCCCTTCTGACTAAGCAGCCAGTGGTACCATTGACAGAAGTAGGGGGATTGGAAAGTCTAAGAAGATGATGAATTCAACTAGAAATACATTTGCTGCAAGGTTCCTCAGGGGGAGAGCCCAATGGATGTGTTCAGAAGTCAATTGAAAACGAGGCCAATGCTCACAGACGGGCTAACCTAGAGAGTCAGAGTTGCCAGCATGGGTCGATGGTACTCCAAGACAAGTGTGGCAAGATTGACAAAGGGAACAAGGTGAACCAGAAAGAGAAGAGAGTCTAAAACAGGTTCTAGGATGCATTTGGAGTAAGAGAAGGAAAAGAAACCAGAGAAGAAACTGTGGAAAAAGTAGTACCAAGATACACAAAACATCATCACAGTGGGAAAAAGCAGGGTCAAAGGTAGGAAAATTTGTTTTTAAAGAATAACATATCCTTTATTTATTTATTTATTTATTTATTTAGAGTTGGAGTCCCACTCGATCGCCCAGACTGGAGTGCCGTGGCCGCTCCCGGCCACCGCAGCCTCGACCTGCTGAGCTCCGGCGATCCTTCTGCCTCAGCCTTCCGAGTAGCCGGAATTACAGGCGCGCGCTACCACGCCCGGCTAATTTTTTTTAATTTATTGTAGAGATGAGGTTTCGCCTGCCCAGGCGGGTCTCGAACCCGCGGGCTCAGGCAATCCACTCACCTCAGCCTCCCAAGGCGCGGGATTACAGGCTGAGCCACCGAGCCCGGCAATATCCTTTAAATCATTTAGCACAGTGTCCCATAGGAGAGCAGGAAAAGGGGAGCAAATTACTAGAAATCCTACAGTTACACATAGTCTTCCACATAACTTACCTGTAGAGGAGACTTTTGCAATAGCTACAACTCTTTGGTGTGCTGTGGAGGAAAAATGGCTTGAGACTTACTACCTCAGAGGGAGTGATGGCAATAGCAAGGGGAGAATGAAGCTGGCAGCTTGCAGAAATAGTGGAGTCAAAAAGAAGAGTATTTTAAGTTATTAAATGCCTGGCCAGTGGAGAGAGACCAAGCGTGGAGAGAAGTTCAGAAGGGAAAAAGAAGGGAATGACACAGCAGTTCTAGAGGAAGCAGGAGGATTTGGGTACAGGAGCACAGTTACTTACCATGTCTCTGCAAAGTAGTGGAACAAATGCAATATCCGTCAGAGAGAAGGTACATAGGGTGCAGATAGACAAAGTCGTGGGAAAGAAGGAGAGTAGCAGACACCTTCCTCAGTACTTACTCCTTTCCTCAGGATTACAGAGGTATGAGGATCTTCTCAGGGTATACGCTGCCCATTATGGGGTTGAGGCTGGCAGCATGTGTCAGGTTTGAAATAGCCCACAAGATAGAACACATGGTTGGGCATTGTAAATGGATAAACTGAATATTGAGAAGACAGGTTAAAATGGAAAACATATGTGTCAAAGCGGTTTTGTGATTCCCATTGTATTTAAGACTTAGAGCAAGGGTAGAAAAAGTAAATGGCCATTCTGAGTGAATAGATAACAAAGATAAAGAACTCTATTGAAAGGGTGAAGGGATTTAATATGAATATTCGATTGAAAGGTCTTTCATTTCTCCATGGTTCAGCTATAGTGTCTTGCAATAAGGTGGATGGAGCAGGGAGTTGCAGGCTGCTGGCAAGACCTCCGTGATAACCAAGTCTAGGGTTCAGGCCCATCAGTGATTATCAAAGGGTGCTGATTGGCTTGGAGATCAGAGGTGGCCAGAGGCATCTGGGGTCAACATGAAGATAGCAAGTACAGGCTGTAAGAGCAAGGATAGTAGACAGAGAAGAATATGAAGCTGTAGATGGAGGAACTTTCCAGAATGTGAGATCTTGGAGATGATATTTTTGCTCTGAAAACTCTTGGCCCATCGTGTGCATTGAAATATTCCAAGGCTAACCACATCCTACTCTCTCTTCTGAAAGCTACTCCAAAAGTTGGGGTCCTTGGGCACCTTTTGGGGATTCCTTTAATATTCCTCAGTGGGTTTATGTTCCTTTTTCATGTGTGGACAGGGGCTGTTATAAATGGGGTATGCGCCTATTTGATTCACTCATATTTTATTATCCTGTAATTGATTATGACAGTTGCTTTGCTGCTATCAACATTTCTTTCTCCAATGATATGGCATCAGGTGTAACAAATGGTTTCAGAGAAAAATGTTTGGTGGTCTATCTGGGATATAACTCCTTGACCAGATTCTTTCAATGGCTCAGTTATGTCCCAGAATGCTACTCACTGTTCTACCCCGCCCCATGTTAACTTTCAATGCTCTTCCAATAAAGTCACACCTGACTGTGTCCAAGGCTGGGTTTGTTTTCTCTAACATGAAAGTTGAAGGTCAAGATTCAACATCGTGCACTAAGTTTGTAGTCTGTGGAGGAGGTTCCAAAGTCAAGGACAAAAAAAATTAACAAGATTAGGGCACAAGATGATACATGGCATTTCGCCAATGAGCTACGGTCACTGTAGTGTCTCCCAAATATCCTTGTCTACCTATAACCCCAGAAGATGATCTTTTTTGGAAATAGTATTTGCTGATATGGTTAGTGAGATGAGGTCATACCGGATTAGGTGGTTGCTGAATTCAATGATCAGTATCCTTACAAGAAGAGGAGATGCACAGAGGTACACAGGGAGATGCAGAGATTGGAATGATGCAACTACAAGCCAAGGGACATCAAGAGTGTGGGAGTCACCAGATGCTGGAAGAGGCAAGAAATAATTCTTTCCTTGAGACTTTAGAGGGTATGGCTTTGCTGACACCTCTGTTTTGGATTTATAGCCTCTAGAATTATGAGAGAGTAAATTTCTGTTGTTTTAAACCACCCAGTATGTGACAAGTGGTTATGGCAGCCCTAGGAAACAAATACAGTTCCCCTAACCCCGACCACTGAATATTACTGCCCAGCTGAGAAACTTCTCCCAGGAGGCCAGTCCTGATGAACTGACATGATTTAAAGGCCTCACCCCATAAGGCTGCGTGCCCAGGTAAGTATATTTCTTCCTACCGCCCTTGTCATTACAATGTTCTGACTTACATCTTTGGTCCTTTGAACTTCAATCAATGGCTGAACCAGGAACGTTGTTTTGACTACACTGAGGGTTTCTAAACTCCCCACTGTGTGGTTTCCAGGTCAGACAGTCAGGCTTTGTTCTGTGAATCACTGCCGAAAGATTCAATTAAATCCTGCTTGGTCTGCCTTGCGGCCAGGGTTTCAGTGACTTAGCGAGAACAGGAGCATTTAGCCAGTCACTGAGGAAAGCCAGACACTCATGGGGAACAAAGTGCTGACATGAGACAGGGAGCACAGAGATTTGGGGGCTCGAGACGGGACTGCGGTGACGAATGAAGTCACCAGGAGCTCAGCTTCTTGGCTCGCAAGGCAGCTGTTGATTCCTGACATACTAATTTAGGACCCGAAAGAGAAAGTGAGGGGGCTTTGTTGAATCACTTAAAAGAGCTGAATATCAAGGGGAGACAAGACATGTGTTACCACCACTGTCCTTTTCATGCAGGAATGAGAAAGAATCACAAATGTGAGTCTGGTTGAGATCTTTACGGTTAGGAGGCTTCCTTTGAAGTCTGACATTGCTAAAAGAAAAAAAAATTCTCATAAAACCAAAGAGGGAAAAAAAGCATATTATCCTAGTGAGAAGAGAACCAAAGGATATAGAAATGAGGAAGCCTAGAGCTTTCTGCAGAAACAGGAATTCTGCAAAATCCCCAGTCACTCAAAAAATGAAAAAAAAAAAATGAGGGCCCCCCCCCAAAAAAAACAACTTATACAAAATTTCGTATTTATTCTTACATGTTTAAACTTCAGTTACCTTCAAAGCAGTCTCTGTTTGATGCAGTACACTTATTGAGATACTTTTTCCACCAAAAATACTCAAAACAATTTTTGAACTTGTCAATTTTGATGCCTTTTAGTGCTTCTGTCATTTTTTGTTTTACTTCTTCCACATTGGCAAAATGTTTCTCTTTGAGGATTTTTTTATCCAGGGAAACAACAAAAAGTCACCTGGGGCAAGATGTGTAAATAGGGAGGGTGGGGCATGTGGATCATGCCGCTTTTTGGTGAAAAACTGCTGAACACTAAGCCTGATGTGGGCAGGTTGTTTGTGCAAATCTCCCATCATGAAATGAGCAAACACTTGAAAGAATCTCCAACAACAACAACAACAACAACAACAACGACAAAAATTCACTGAAACCAAACGCAGCCTCTCAGCAACACTAGCTGGTACTCTGATGCTGATGAGTTCCTAGAACACTTAACTAGGGGGGAAGACTGTACTACAAGGGGCCTGCCCTCCAAAAGGTAATTTTATTTTTGGGGGGGTCCCCCATTATAAAAGACAAGATTTCTTGAAGGGCCTAGCAAATGCTGGTTTTGTGGGAAGACTTGCTCCAGGGAGGAGAGTCCTGTGTTATGCCAGAAACCTGAGCAGAGAAATTGTGCCCATGCTCAGAGCACAAGGACCTGGAGTCATGGAGACACTCTGAACCTCAGTTTATCTTCTCATTTGTAGAATGAGGTGGTTCTTGCTGGCTGTCTTTTCCCTTACAGGAATGTGTGGGGCTCAAAGGAGATATGGTTTGCAAATTCACTCTATGCATTTCTAAGCATCTTTTACATGATGGGTCCTTACTGACTCTGGGCTTAGGATGCCCCAGACATCCTACATCAAGATGTCAGCCAAGGTGGTGAGGGACTAAGGAAGATCAGAGAAGTCCAGCTCCAGGTGTCCCCAGGGCCAGTACCATTCCTCCTGCGTTTGCATCTGCAAAGGACTTGTGACACAGACCAGCGGGAAACACGGCTGCTGAGAGAGACTGGCACTGTTTCACCTTCTAGGACACCAGGAAGGTAGTCCCATCCTGCACTCACATACCCAGAGCTGCTCCTGTCAGACATGAGCCTAGATGGACTAGGGCGGTGCAGCTCCTGGGAAGGGGCAGGCAAAGGCTTGGCTGCCCAACCCTGGCTATTGCTCTGCTGGCATTCACCTTGACTCCTCTGCAACTGTGAAGGCTTATTCTTTTGTCTCTAACTACTAAACTCTTCCTTAGCCCTCAGGTCCTGCTGAGACACTGTCTCTGCCTTAAAACCTTCCCTGAGAAATGTGACTTGCTATTTCTATTGCTGCTTCTGGCTCTCATTGGTCCTTCCTTGCTCATCCTGTAATTTCAGAACTGGGCAGTGGGTGATTCAACTTATTATTATTGGGATGGTCTTCTCCCGTATCCATAATACTGCCCCTGGTGAGTACCGCACACATGATGGTCATTTGAGAACACTGGCTGGATATATCAATTGTTGTTGGATTCTGATCCAGTAGCTGACAGTGAGTAGGGCAGCTTCAGGCCCTGTGTAAAAGAGTAAGGGTATGGTGTTCCAGGCTCTGGGGCCCACGTGCCCTCAAAGGGGACTAAGATGATGCCACTAGGTGAGGGCTCAGGTCAAGTGGAGAGATCTAGAACATCTGCCTTTGGTGCACCCAGATCTCTTTATACTGACTTTTTCCACTTTCCACCCTGTTTGGGGCAGCCCCTTATTTCATATTAAAGTGTAAATAACGAACGGTTTTACCCTTTGCAGGAGAACTGTCATCTTAGAGCTCTCCTAAACCTGAAGTTAAAGGCACGAGGCTGTGCTAGAAGATCTGTGAGTGAGGAAGTTACTTTTGGAGGATAGGACCTTTCCCTGGTTTCTGAAATCATTCCTTCGGGCTGCAGCCAGGCCAGTTGTGCCCTGATTAATGTAGTTTCTCTCTTTCTAGCCTACTTGGGAAGCTCTGGGGATGGTCCTTTCTCTCCTTCACACATCAAATTCACTCAAAACAGCTTCTAGAAGAACTATACAAGACTGCCCATAGATGTGTTTGTTCTGGTATAATTTAAAAATCTTTGCTGCAAAAATTGATATGTCTAATAGAAATATCTCACTGCAGCTCTTTAGCTTTCTATAAGCAGGGGCACAACAGGTAAACCTCAGGGTCAAGGTCTAATAATGTTGTGTACCCTTCTGCAGGGCCCATAGATTCCCTGGGCCTTGACTGCCACATCTGTGCAATGAGGAGAATGGTGGATGACTGCATTTTCTCTGAGAAGCAAGTAATTTAACCTCTCTCTGTTGGAGAACTGCTCAGAAGGTGGAAGGAGGATGAAATGAAGTGGCATACACATAACATCCAGCCAGGGGGAAGCAGAGTCAGCGTGAGCTGTTTCCACAGTTACCAGGATCACCTCCCATTCTGAGTTTCTGGGCCTCTATGGTTCATTTTCTGCACAGGGACTGAATCGCGCCTCAGCTTCTAAGGTTCTACCCCTCTGCTGCTTCACCAGACTGTTCCCCTCCTGAAGGGCTGCTGTTCGTATAATCCCTGCTTCTTAGTTTCATTCTGAGACCCCTGACCATCAGAAGCCATCAGATATGCTGATGCAGCTGGATAAGGCATCAACAGATCAGGGAAAACAAGAAGATTCTCTTTGAAACTGGAAACTCTACAATGCATTTGCTTGTGCTTCAAGGAGTCTGGTCTCTACAAACCATAGAGGACTTGCAGACTAGGTGATTTCTTCTGGAAGCTTCCCCAGGGAGGAGCAGGAATCCCCAGAAAGTGAGAGTGGCATGTGTACTCGTGTGTGCTGGTCCTTGTGTTAGAAAGAATCAGTGGTGAACCTTTGCAATAGCTGGGGGAAAAAAATGAGTGAATGTGATAGGCCTGGTCATGAAAGGTAGATCAGAGAAAGGGTTTTCACTGAAAGCTTTAGAGATGTCAAGCCTCATTTTCCTGCTGCTGTTATATCGTGAACCACGGTGACATATGCACACACACATCTGGGACTCTTCCATTAATAGATACAATGCGGGAACAAAGGGAATGCATTTTTGCTACACATTTTCCATAAAAACAGACAAATGCTCAGTAACCTTTTCATAGGAAACATCAGTGCTGTGCTTCATTTGGGAGGAGAATGCCATGGGTCACTCATGCATTGGCATTGGAGGCCGGGCAGTTCAAGGGAACACTGGGTCATTCTGTCCAACTAGGAGTTTATTTCTTTTTAAATTTTATTATCATTTATTTTAGAGTTGTGGGGTGCAAGTGAGGATTTACTACATAAGTAGGTTGCGTGCAGGTGAAGTTTGGGCTTCTAGCTGGCCCTCTCTCCCCTGAGAGTGGACCAGGTACCCCGTGTAATGGCATATACCCCTTCCTCCGCTCTTCTTCCCTCCCCTAGGAGTGACCAGCATCTGCTGATTTCACCCTTATGCTCATATGACCAGTGATCCGGGCCCGCTTATGAGTGACTACATGCACCAACCAGGAATTAAGAAGACTGTTGGTCACTAAAGCCAGAAGCTACCCTGAAGGCCTCCCTCTGCTTCCAGGGCTGGAAAAGTTCAGGGGCCTGGCCTCTGTGATTCCATCTCGCCTGCCTTCTTTGCTATATCCCAGCTGCTATGGGTTTTCTCAACATGCCAGCCCTCTTCCTGCCCCCAAACTTTTGAACACGCCCTAACCTCTGCCGGAAACTCCCTTTATCCTCTCTTCCCTTGGCTAGACTTCCTTGTTAAAGAGTATTCATACCTGTCATTGTCCTCTCAGCCTGTGCTTGCTGGCTGGCCCTGTGAATCTGTTCCCTTGTATGTCACCCCCAGGGGGTGTCCTTGATGATATGGCTATCCATTTAGCTTACCTCTACAAAATACCATGGGCACTTGGCTGGCTTTATCTTACCAAACTCCACATAGTTCTCAATATGTCAGGCACTGTTCTAAGAAAGGATTATTATTATTACTATTATTATTATTACTGTTATTCCTATTTTACGGGTGAGAATGCAGAGACACAAAGAGGTAATGTGACTTGCCTGGTGTCACAGAATGAATATGTGGTAGATAGGAGAAAGGCTCCCATGTCTACATGGTCTGAACTGGGTTGGATAGTGTCCCCCGCCCAATTCATGCCCACTCAGACCCTCAGAACATGACCTGGGCTTCTGTAGATGTAACTAGTTAAGATGAGGTCATACTAGATTAGGGTGGGCTGTAGATCTAATGAGTGGTGTCCTTATAAGAAGAGTGAACAGACACACAGAGGGAAGACCACTAAGTGATGCTGGCAGCAAAGTCTGGAGTGTTGTAGCCAGAGCTAAGGAATGCCAAGGTTGCTGGCAACCACTAGAAGGTAGAAAAAAATGAGGAAGAATTCCCCCTTAGAGCCTTTGGAGGGGGCATGGCCTGCCAAAACCTTGATTTTGGACTTCTGGCATCCAGAACCTTGAGGAATAATTTCTATTGTTTTTAGCCATCCAGTTTGTAGTCATGTGTTATGGCAATTATAGGAAAGTAATGTACTCCTTCTCCAGAGAGTGAAGGCGTGGTATCTCTAGGGGCCTAGGCATCTCTGCCCCTTCTCAGAACAAGGGACAGGGCCAACAGGCTTGCTTCCACAAAATTCTGCTTGGGGATGGATATAGTGAGAGATTCCCAGAAGGCTCACACATGTTGTACAGGCAGGCCAGTGTGTTCTTCTCGTGGAAGACATTTTGGGAGGGATACAAGACAAGAGCCTGGGGGACATTCCCTGTAGCTGGACTTTGGGAAGACCAGAGGCAGCCACCTGATGCCTCCATCTCCCTGTTTAAAAAAAAAGCAAAAAAAGATTCCCATAAATTAACACGAGTCAGGCACTGTTCTAGGCGTGGGGGATAAAGTAGGGAGAAAGATTGACCATGGTCTCTGTCTCCATGTAATTAACATTCTAGGGTCGACAGGTCATGAATGAATGAATCAATCAACAGCTAATGATTTCAGAGAGGGATAAGAGATAAGAAGAAAATCTCTTTTCTCAAAAGATTATGAGGTTTCACAGAGTTAAACATGAGCAATTAAAAAAACTCAGCAAGTAGAATTGTGATGCCCTTTGGCTGGGTTCATGGCCATGTGGTTATACACGTCTTTACAGTAGTCCAGGCTATGTCTAGGCAACATCAGACTTTGATCCTGGAGCTGGTCTGATGGGGCTTGCAGGACAGTCTAATTTGTGGCCAGAGTGGCCTAACCAAGTCCTGTTGCTCCCTCTTGGGCCAGCAATAAAGAGGATGACTGTGCAGGCAGCCTGCCCAGACCTCGGCAGGAGAGGAGAAACTCCCTGGGGCGGTTCCCCAAGCAGAGCTGGCAGTGAGGCCCACAGTTCCCCGAAAGGGTCACTCTCCTTCCCTGCCAGGAAGAGCATCTGGGGCTATGGGAAGCACCCTGAGGGGTGTTAGGTGCTTGACATACCTCTTGTCTGGCAGATATTGTCACCTCTGGGTATACTTCTTAGATAGCTGTTTGAGAAAGATACAGGTAACCAATTTCAGGAGCTTTTAAAACTTCCCAGAAGAGCAAAACGCAAACATTCCAAATTTAATATAGCTGCCTTCATGATATCACTCATGGACAGGGATAATTTTAGGTACAAGCACAGTGACTTGGCTATAGAATAGAATAATGTAAAATATAGGGTCCTAACAGTGGTGGGAAAATAGAAGTCATTATTTTAAAAGAAGAACAGTTTTGCAGAAGAAGGCAATTCTAGGGGCTAGCAAAACTGCACCAGAGGGACTTCTGTGTACTTTAGGGACTTTCTATTTGATTTGCTTTCTTGGGTAAAAGACCGTTATTAGGAGCCAGAGCAGGATCCAAGAAGAATATCAGTCTGTTTGCTTGTCCCTACACAAATATGTGACCGAGGAATGTGAGGGGAAAGACCTATAATCAATGCAGTGGTCTAATTTCTTCTGCATCACTCATTGAGATTCCCTACTCCCTAATTTTCCTAAAAACTGATTTTTTTCATCTCCTTGAAGTTGGGCAAGTGGTTTTGGTGAAAGTCATGTTCCTGCTGAGCTGGCTGGCAGCATGCTAAATTGTCTCAAAAACCCCATGAGCAACAGAAGAAAGGTCACTTACCCCTAATGAGTGGAAAAGAAGTGAATAAATGTGATGCCAAACACAGAAAGTTGACAATCATTGCATCATCTAATGATACCAGAGTAATCAGAAGTAATAATGTTTTCTTGACCATTGCCATTCACATTTTTCTTTAAAAAAATAAGAAACATCTTTGAAGACATTTTATAAACTTGGAGGGAGAGTAAGGTATTTATCTTAAATGCAAACTACATCAATGAAATGGTCAATTATCTTTTTCCATTGATGAGGATACATCGAAGGGTTTTGTACTTTTAGCTGATACACATACATACAGGCGTTTATGTTTGTAGTTAAGTTGGTCAGTAGGTTTAAATTGACTCAAGAAAATAAGAATTAACCTCCAGCTGAAATATTGACTGGGCACCTCTGTTCCCGTATGCCCTCAGAGACCTCAGCCAAATTATGGGGTGGTTCTTGGGTTTCCTGACTGGAATTGCAATACTGTCACAGGCTAGAGTCTTGTAGCTCCAGACAGGCCCGTGAACAGGGTGGCAGGAAGTCCAGGAGAACATGAATCAGCTCGGCACAGAGCCCGTGGCATTTACACTTGAAAGAAAACTTGACCAGTAGCCGAAGTCAACAATGGGCACAAAGCAAGCTATATCATGTGACATGAATGAGGGTTGGGAACTAGTTCCTGAGCATGACTGGTGGCCAGAGAGGTCCCACCTTGTGAGGCCAGTGTGTCCCCACAGACTCTACACAGCACACTCCACCCTTCCCAGAAGACTCTCCAACCCTTTCAGCTCTGACCACAAAGGGTGGAACTTAATGACCTGGGAACTCATTCCTCATTGGTTTTGGTAAATTAAAAGCGATAGAATGAGTAATACATTAAACTCATCTTTTTCCTAATTGAAAACAAAAATAAAGTATGACAACTCTGTTTGAGACTTGACCTCGTTGGAATAAAGACTGTTACTTTCTGGAAGCTATTTTGAGATTTAAATCTTTAGATGCTACAATTTACTCATTGTCCTCTACTGACATGTATTTTATAGCAAAGTCCATTTCTGTCTCTTAGAATGTATACATGCAGGTATATTAATATGTTTGTGTCTATGTAGGTATGTCTTTATACAGTTGGTTTTTTTGCATCCATTGTTTCTACTTTTTAGAATACCTAGCTGCACATTAAGTGAAGACTTGGTTTTCAGAATTTTGAACACTGAGAATTATTTGAAGCCCCTGGCCTGTTTTGTAATACCTGAACATTTCACTTGACGTGTCTGAAGTCTGTCCACCATTGTGTCCTCAGTGGAATCTCAGACTTGAGAGGACCAGGTGCAATTGACTTGGATTCTCCATCCCACTGGATAAGAATTCTTCAAAGGTACCACCACCCCAAGCTCTTCCACGGGTCAGGCCTGACTTAACCTGGCTTGAGTTCCTTTTCAATCATTCAGCTCAGTTGTATGGCTCAGATACGATAATTCTGTTTAAGGGGTGATGAGGTAGGGAATTGGAGGGAAAAGAGAGAGAAAACCCTATGATCTGGTGCAGGAGAGGAAATCAAGAGAAAGGGAGGTTATAAAGGTGGGCTGTGGTCAAAGACTGGGGGCTGGGGGTATCTACTAGAAGAGAAGAAACTGTTGGGGTTAGCTGTGGATGGGTCAGCTCATGAGGAGCTAGGTGGCAGAGAAGACGAAGACCAGGGTGGAATCTTTGGCCTAAAAAGTGGAGTTCCTGGAATGGTGTTGACACTTCTTTTTTTTTTTTTTTTTGAGTTGGAGTCTCACTCTGTCGCCCAGACTGGAGTACAGTGGCCGCTCCCGGCCACCGCAGCTTCAACCTGCTGGGCTCCAGCGATCCTTCCGCCTCAGCCTTCCAAGTAGCTGGAACTACAGGCGAGCGCTACCATGCCCAGCTAATTTTTGATTTATTGTAGAGATGAGTTCTTGCCAAGTTGCCCAGGCAGGTCTCAAACCCACGGGCTCAGGCAATCCATTCACCTCAGCCTCCCAAAGCGCGGGATTACAGGCTGAGCCACTGAGTCCGGCTGACACTTCTTAAATAATAGCTAGCTTGAAAAAGAATAGTGAACTCTTCTCTCTCTCCTTATTCTCTCCTACTTAACTTCATAACTGGTCTCCTCTTACTGAAACGGATCTCTTCTTACTAATTGTAAAAAAAAAAAGTGAGTTTCACAAAGATCCTTTTACAGAACGTGTTGCCATAAATTATCTAGAAAGTTAGACATTTCCAAAGTACAATTTTCCTCCTGAGCTTATCAATTTTCTTTACATTGTGAGGCCAGAATATTAAAACACACACACGCGCACACACACACACACACACACACACACACACCCCTAGGCCCCTCTCCCTTAACATAAAGGTTAGATCTTGAATAGTAGGACAAGGATACTGTCATGATATTTTGCGAAACTCAGAAACATTACCACATTTTTCCATAGGGTTGAATTTTGAGATGAAAAACGAATTGGAACTCATGATTTCTTAAAAAAAAATAAAAAATTCCCTTAGCTAAACTCAAGAAATTTACTTGGGAGAAGAAAATGACTAACTTGTCGTTTCCACAATGAGAAACATATTTTCATGGCTTTCAGCCACTCTCTGTCATTATGTGATGGGCTTAAACTGCTTTCATTTATAATGAATTAAAAATATGAATGAAATATTTAAATTAACAGTTGAATGAAATCATGGCTTAAATATCCCACGACCTCAAAAGAGAAAGATACGATTGGGTGACCATAGACATAATGATCGATTCTGAGTCTTACTTCTAAACCTGACAGCCCATATTTAATTTCAAACTGACTGACTCCACTTCACAATATTTTTAAAAAAGGCATCTTATTGCTGCAGTGAGATAGGGCAGCATTAATGGCTTTGAGTGTGTCTTTTCCTGTGGCGTATCTGGCCTTGAGTCCACAGAGCCCCTCAGCATCAAAGGAAACAGTAGGAGATGGTGTGTGGAACACCAGATAGCTGGAGAAAGGGGGAAACCCTTCCTTTGCCAACAGGAATTGCTAAAATTAGAGGGTGAGGTTGTCTTGGCACTGGAAGGGATCTTGCTGATCATCTGCTTCATTAGATGATAGAACCCTTACTTATTTTGAGACCTTCAAAGAGAGGACCTTATACCATGGGCAGGAATGTCTTACTGGGCTGAACAGTTCTTTCTGTTTGGAGATGCTTCCTTATATCAATCTTAAATTCTTCATGCTGATATTCAAATCAATTTCCTCTTGCTTTGGAGCTCAGAGCAGATGGGGGGCTGCCAGGCACTGTTCTTTTCCTGCTTTTTTTCCAAGATGGTTTTCATAACCCGAGAACATCATTCCCCACCCCCACTCTCCATCTTGGCAGCTTCATGTTGGCCTTTTCTGTGCATTTGGGATGCACGTGGCAAGGCGTTTCTGTAAGATGGGGTGGAAGGACCAGGGCCAGACTCATACGTGGGCTGTGTGAGCGGTCACCAGGCACGCCCAGGGGCATCTCAACTTCCCCGTCTCCCTTTCTCACCACCTTGTCCTGTTGACAGTATCTAGGTGTCTACCACTCAAGATTTATGCTTTTGGGTAAGTATTGCATCTTCCTCTATGTTTCTCCTTTAAACTTTGAGTCCATCGGGAAGGGGCTGAGTCCTTTAATATCTTTGCTGCCCTGATTTCCTCTTTAGAAAATATTTAGAGAAGCAAGAGGGGCTGGGAGACAGGATGAAGAGGAGAAGGAAGGGGCTTAGGAAAAGAGAACCTGAGTGAGGGCCACAGAGATCAACCTCATTTCCCTGGGAATGTCCCTTGTGGCTTCCTCAGAAGGACCACACAATGTCCAGAGACTACTGTGTGACTTTCAGAGATAACAGTGACGATTCCTGGCCACATTTGCTCCTTCCCCTCCTCCCCTGGCCCATCATCTGTTCTTCTCCTCAGAGGACCTTTCTTTGGCTTTGGGCACCATGAGTCTCAACTTTGCAGAGTGAGGAAGGAGCCAGAGGGCCCAGTCTTCATAACATCTGGTCAATCTTATTTTTTCTTAAGACTAAAACAAACCACAAGTACCTCTTACCCTACTAAACATCCACCTCTGAAGTACAATCGAGAAATCTGTGGTCCAAAGCAAAACCGTTCTCTTTGAAAGAGCCAGCCTTGACTGCTCCCTCCCGCTAATGGGAGATTTAATAGACGTGACCTGAGGCAGGCACATGGTGGTCAGGAGGTCTATTCTTAGGTTGAATTGGTTGAGTTGCGGTGGCCACCAGCCCTGGGAGCCCTGAATTCAGGCCTGTGGGTGAGCAGGGCACAAACAGCTGGGCAGAGTGGCCCTTTATCTCATGCCAGCTGGACCTAGAGACAGGGCTTGGAGGCTGGAGCGATCAGGCTGCTCTTGGCAGAAATTCTCGAAACGACTCTGGTGGCAATGGGAGGCTGTGGCTCCAGGCCTGCCCCAGAATAACACGTTGTTAGCATATGTTCACAGGCTGCCTTTCTCTCCAAAGATTACAAAATGCATTCCACTTAGTGTCTGTTTTGCAAGTGTTGCTATCTGCGTTTTATGGGCGACAAAACCAAGATACAGCAAGGTCATGGAGCCCCATGCCTGGTGTGAGTGAGTTAGGGGCTGACCTGGAGACCTGAGTCTCAGGCTGTTGCTCAACAGCTTCCCTTTGACCTTTCCAAACTCCTTCCAGAACGGTCTTTCTGGTCTACAGATCTCAGGGTCTGGTAGGAGTTAAAAGGAACACGTGTGTTCCGAACTCCCTGGAAGAGAGTATTAAAAACACACACACAATCTAGTGTTCAGCATGTGGGGACCTAGATGAAAGAGGATGGCTGTTTCAGGACTGGGTTTTGTGACCACACGTGGTTAGCCCTTTACCCCATAGGAAGCACATGAAAATTGAAAATGAGTTGAAGAGCTGGCTTCCTCTCTTTTCTTCCATTAAGCATAAGACCATGTAGATCCTGATCTTCCTCCTTTTAAAAACATGACCATCACATCAGACTAAACTTTCTAAGTAACTTACCACTGGTATTATTCAACAGAAAGAGGAACCTTTCTGTTCACTAAAGCTAAGTGAAATTTTCCAAATGATTTCAGCTGGCTCTACCCAGGGTAAGTTTCATCTTCATTGGGCAGAATGAGAGGTGCTTTCACTTACGATGTTAGAGTCATACTTAAAACATTTGACTCTAACACAAATGATTCTTTCATTGAAATCTAAATGAGGGCAAATGATTTCCAAAGTTAGGACTATCAATATAAGGCACCAAAACCACTCAAAATACAAGGCTTTGAAATATATAAGGCATTCTTGCCTCAAAGTGGAGTCATAATAATTCTCAAAGAGAAAACTAGAGTCTACTGGTTTTATCAAATCTGTGGGGAAGGTGATCACACAGTTTTCATCAGGAACTAACATTTAACAAGCAACCAGCAGATACTATATACCTCCTCTAGGCAAGTTTCTGTAAGAGCACAATGGTAGCTATTTTATGCGTGTTACCATAGTTAAATGGTTCATACTCTTTGCAGTTGTATAAATCGTAATAGCTACTTTCAATAACTGGGAATTCTTTGTTATCTCTCTCCACTGCCTCTCACATCATTGCTTTTAGGTGTGGCCTCCTAACTTGAGTTCTGTTCTGGGAGAGATGGGGATGGGAGTCACTTTCGATGACAGCCTTGCACGCGCAGGAAACAGCTAGCTACCAGGTTGTCCCTGAGCCACTCCTTTCAGTACCAGGTCGAGCTGAGGATAAGGCAGCAGAAAGCAAAGGGCAGCCTGTAATGTGTCTAAGTCCAGACTCTTGGTCTTGCCCTCAGAATGCCTTCCCCTCACAGTCCTCTATGGTGATAAGTAAATAAAGAAATAAGGAATAGAAAGATACTTCTTCAACATGATAAAGGCCATATATGAAAACTTCATAACTAACATCATACTGTTTTCAGATTTCTTGTGCTAAAGAACATCTGATCCTTCCATCCTCCTTTCTTTTGCTCATACCCTTCATCCAGCCTGTCATTGAATGACACTGGTTTTACCTCCAAAACAGCCACTCAGCTTTACCTGGTCTCACCCTCATTTCTTGCCTCCATTTGCAATAATCTAATATTTGAATATTTGTAATTTTTTTTATCTAACAAAACTCATGTCCTCATAGTTAAGTTTAAAAAAAAGATTTATTGAGATGTAATTCACATACCATACAATTCTTCCATTTAAAATGTGCAGTTCAGTGGATTTTAGTCTATTATATTACTAATTTTTTTAGTTATGGTAAAATATATATAATGTAAAATTTACAATTTTAATCATTTTCAAGTCTATAGTTTAGTGGCATTAAACACATTGTATATAATGATTGCCACTGTCCATGCCCAAAATTTTTGTTACCCAAACACACAATAAATTAGGAATAGCCAGGCACAGCGGCTAAAGCTTGTAATCCCAGCACTTTGGGAGGCTGAGGTGAGGATTGCCTGAGTCTACAGGTTCAAGACCAGCCTGAGCAACTTGATAAGACCTCATCTCTACAATAAATCAAAAAATTAGTTGGGCATGGTGATGCATGCCTGTAGTTCCAGCAACTTGGAAGGCTGAGGAAGAGGAATCACCTGAACCCAGCAGGTCAAGGTTGCGGTGGCTGGGAGTGTGCCACAGCACTCCAGCCTGGGTGACAGAGTGAGATTCCAACTAAAAAATCAAATAAATAAATAAATAAATAAATAAAGTTAGGAATAGAAAGGTACTTCTTCAACATGATAAAGACCATATATGAAAACCCCATAGCTAACATCATACTCAATGATGAAGTACTGAAAGCTTTTCCACTAAGATCAGGAATAAGATGAGAGTGTTCACTTTTGTCAATTCTATTCAATACACTACTGGAAGTTATAGCCAGAGGAATTAAGTAAGAAAAAAAAGGCATTCAAGCTAAAAAGTAAAATTGCTTCTGTTTGCAGATATCATAATCTTATATGTAGAAAACCCTAAAGCATCCCCTCAAAAACTGTTAGATCTAATACATGAATTCAGAAGTTACAGAATATAAAATTATCACACAAAGATCAGTTGCATTTCTGTACACTTGTGAGGAACAATCTAAAAGGAAAATTAAAACAATTTCATTCACAATAGCACCAAAAAGAGCAAAATACTAGAAATTAATTTAACCAATGAGGCAATAGACTTGTACACTAAAAACTACAAAATGTTACTCAAAGAAATTAAGGAAACCTAAGTCAATGGAAAGACAGCTCAAGTTCGTGAACTGGGAGACTTATTGTTATTAAGAGGATCATAAGCCAGGCTCGGTGGCTCAGCCTGTAATCCCGCGCCTTTGGGAGGCTGAGGCGAGTGGATTGCCTGAGCCCACGGGTTCAAGACCCGCCTGGGCAAGCGAGACCTCATCTCTACAATAAATCAAAAATTAGCCGGGTGTGGTAGCACGCACCTGTAGTTCCAGCTACTTGGAAGGCTGAGGCGGAAGGATCGCCGGAGCCCAGCAGGTTGAGGCTGCGGTGGCCGGGAGCGGCCACTGCACTCCAGTCTGGGTGACAGAGTGAGACTCCAACTCAAATTTAAAAAAAAAAAAAAAAGAGGATCATAATACTCCAAACAATCAAAAGATCCTATACAATCCATATTAAAACCCAAAGGCATTTTTTACAGAAATATTATGACTCATCCTAAAATACTAACTGGCTTTTGAACTTGTTGTTTCTACTGCCTGGTATGCACTTGTGTTAAATATCTGCATGGTGTCCTGTCTCACCGCTTCAGGTGAGGATGCCACATATCCTTGTTACCTTTTCAGTGACTACCCTTGCACCCTCAGCTACCTCTTATTTGTCTTATTTTTCTCTATTGTTCTTAATATCATTTTCATACCTTACACATTTTACTTATTTGATTTTTGACTTCTCCTCATAAATACAAATTTCAAAAGGTGAAGAATTTTTGTCAGTTTGTTCACGGCTATATTTCTAGCACCGAGAACATGTCAGGAACATAGTAGGCACTCAGGATAAATATTTATCGAATGCAAGCATGAGTGTACAACATACAAGAAAAACAAATACATCCACATCGATGATTTTTGTAATAAAACAAGACTGGTAGTGATTACTAATTAGACTTTCACCTTCAATTCCTTAATGGGATCGAGCATGATGGCAAAACGTGATGGTGCAAGAAAAATACAACTTTATTATATACCCAAAGAAGTGGTGAGTTCATATATTTCCTACTATTTGAAAAGCAAGTTCACTCTGGGCTGTTTTCAAATCATCAACTCTCTTTCCAACATATTGCTCCCTGAGCTACAATACATTCGAGATGATTTCCCAGACTGAAAAAGTCATCAGGGTATCTTAATCCATCTTAATCTGTAATGGCAAAGAACCCCGTGTGAGTGGAGATGCAGTTATGGCTAAGTGTGGGATGCCAAGAACTTAACTTTGGCTGGGTGAGAGCAAGGCTCGATAGCAAGGGAGCAAGCAGACAGCTGGTAGAAAAATCACAGGGATGCCTGAAGTGAGTAACAAGGATGGATGGTAATGGGAGACTCCCATGAGTGGGAGACTTTGTACATGTAGACACGACTACATGCCAGACAATTGTACAATTTCACATACTTAACTTATGATTTTTCACTTTGATGATGATGAGTGAACAAGAAGGAGCAAAGTTATCTGTTAAAAAAGATGACTACTCCATGTCTTAGTTTAAATAGATATTGGGAGCACTGCCCTGAATTATATCACCGACCTCACAAAGCCATGGGACCTCCAGCAGAACACTGTAAAGCCATGACTTCATCTTGAGGGTCAGCACATCATGATGGCACCTCTTTAAGGGTCAGTTCTTGCACTTCCATTCTCAGGGGCAGCTGTTTCCTTTAGGAAGAGAATCCTGCTATTTCCCTGAGATCAGAAACGAGACCTTTCTATCCTGAAACTGAAAGGGCTGAGGTGACTGAAGTGAGCACTGTGAACCCATTTGATGGCACGGTATCTTTAAAATACACATGAAGCGATAAAACAAACATATGTTTTGGAATTTTTCTATTAAATGCATTTTTGAGTAATGCACAGGTATGTACCTTCCAACTCGGAGTTTATCTATTGACCCAACATATTTTCAAAAATAATTCACATGCATTCTATAATCCCACCCATTTAAGATTTTTTTAAATGTGAAAAACTTTTTTCACTGACATTTGCTGTTGAGAAAATGAAGATTTGAGAAAGCTGTGGTAACTGCCTTTAGAACATGGTACAGTCAAAGGAGAGAGAAACTGGAATTGGTTATGTCTTTGGGCTTTGCCAACCATCTATTACTTGTGCACACTTGGGCCAAGGGATTGACTTGTAGGGTTCACCACATCATGGTGGGTCAGTCACACCCATGATGGTGACACTCCATGGGATGACAAAGTGTCTTTGGTTGTGCCAGAATTTTCTTGTATCAAATAATTTTAGAAAACAAGGCTCCTGGAGACTAGAATCAGGATACCCCTTTGTATGGACTAACAAGATCTCAACTGCTCTGCAGTGGTAGCTCCTGTCATGGCATTTGAGTTGTAGACCTTAGTATTATGGCTCATCCCAAGGGACCCCAAAGGAAATCAGCTTCCTACTTGTGCTCCATAGGACAGCATAACAGTTTCAGGGCACATGAGTTAAGTAATAGAAAATTCACATTAGAGCCTAGAAACATTGGCCCTGTTTTTATCACTCTGCCCATTGTTGATTTAGTCATTTAATTTTCCCAGATAGACCAGGGATTGTTTGAAATAGGCCTTACCTGATTCCATCCCACTTTCTATTCATCTAGTTGCTTCTGCACCTGAAGATTTTATGTGATGGAATCATGTATTTGGGGAAAAGAAAACATTCAACTTTCAGGTTCACAAAGGAGGCAGTTCAAAGTTTGGGCCCTTGTGAATTGTCTGCCTTATAGAGAGGGGACTGTCTTGTGATCCCAGCTTGCACACAGCCCAGGGCCACAAGCCAGGTCCCCAAGAGCACAACTTGGACATGGTGCCTGTGTTTCAAATTCATATCACCTCCCCATCACTGAGGGATTTTAATTTGGCTAAGATGGGATTGGGAAATTCTTATTTTGAGTTTCAACCTCTGTGCCTCAGTGTTTTAAGACTAACTTATTCCTACCTTTCCCCATCTACAGCATAAACCTCTAAACCTGTGGTCACCACTGAGTTGTTGAAAGAGAAGTCATAGGTAGGTTTTATTGCTCTATTCAGAGATCTCTAGAAATCATGTTCTTGAATAGGGGTTAGATTTCTTCCTCACACCAACATGCTCACCGAATTTGATAGAGTGATAGGGGAACTGGACAGATGATAGAGATGAGAGATGGAGGTGGAAAAGGAGATGGAGATGGAGATAAGAGAGAGAGAGAGAGAGAGAAAGAAAGAGAGAGAGAGAGAGAAGTAGGCTGCATTTTACTCTTTAAAGGCCTATCTCCCCAGTTTGTGTGCAGATCTATAAACACAATTAGAATTCTGTGTGACTCATTTTATATCTCAGGAAATAGCCTCTTCTGTCCTCTAAAGCACTGCATTAAATTCCAGACTTGAATCAAGTTGGAATTAAAACAATCAGACCAATGCATCTTTACCCAAACCCAACCAATAATTTAATTAATCTAGACTAAGAAAATCCACATGATATATTTTCTACTTTTTAAGCCTATGAACTATCAGTTTTCCAGACATACTATACTACTTGAGATACAGTCTCCACAATTCCATTCTCGTCCCTGGCACTTAATCATCATCCCATAAAGGACATTCATTACTTTAGTTGCCCCTTGGATTCCTTCTCAAAGTCCAGCCTCCACTGGGTAGGACTCTGAAGTACACCCTAATTACTTGCCAGGTGAATGCCTTTCCTCTTGCTAGAGGTGCTGTATATGGAGAAAGCACGTGGCATTTGGCTGTAGCTGGAAGCCCTCATCCATCTCATACCTTTTAAATACTCTTTGTTTTTTGTTTTGTTTTGTTTTTTTTATATATAATATTTTTTTATTGTGATATTGAGGGGTACAGTTAAGGGTTAGGTACACAAATATGTCTCGTTCAGGCACCCTTGTTGATAAGGAGTGTCCCCCCCATCCCCAGACAGGTATTTACTGCCATTAAT
>CAUYQG010271809.1:0-23508 GCA_963574415.1 Tarsius wallacei | reverse complement strand
TTGTGGGAGGATTTAAAACTATTAAAAGCAATGAAACTCACTGTATTATTTTGAGTGAGTGTTCATCCATATTTGGCTGATTAGTGAGGTTTTTGTACCACAAGAGACATTCTAACCCATATTTGAATAGCATACTTGACTGCTTGGACAGGAACCTAAAAACAATTTTTTAATCAACTGCTTGAATTTCCCTGCACAATTATTCATTCAACAAATTGAACATGTCCTTCAATAATTACTGAACGTTTACATGGGTTACTTTCTCCTCATCTTACAAATGTTCTACATATCTTAACAATCATGGGTAATGACAGCACAAGCTTGCCTACAACTGCTATTACATTTAGCTTTTCCCCTCCAATCTGAGAAACACATTCTGACATTCAAGCATGACTAAATCCACAAAGTTCTTCCTGATACCACCAAATCCATTCCATTACAGACAAAAACAATTATATCTTCCCTGGTTCTCCCATACCTCTTTGTTTATGTCTTTTTTTTTTTTTCTCTGAACCATAATCTGTAAATATGAATTGCTTGAGAACAGACTTTTACTTTTTCAATTTCATTCCTCCCTATCAAATCCAGCACCTAACAGAGCCTCAACGTGCTGCCTGGGTAAACAAACTTTTTACTGTTTTGAAGAAATAAAACTTGCTTGTCAGAAACTTTCTGCATTGATCTCACATCAGTCGAGACCAAAAACAAAAGTGCGCCATCATATGTGTCTTCGAGTGTGTCTTGTACTTATATAACTACCTTAATATGTTCTTTTTCTTCTTGTAAATAAGAACACAGAATCTTCAGTTTACCATTTGGCTATACAACGTCTCTGTGACTCATTCAATTACAGTCACTTATGGCGCTTGAGAATCAGCAGAAAACTCAGAACAAGGACAAGCTTACACAGAGCCACTTAGCCTGCTAATAAGAAGGCGGCCAGGTGTGGGGGAAAACAAGAGAAAGAAAAATAGGAGTGGAAGTGTAAAGGGAATAAAAAAGAAAACTGAGAGAAGCGAAGGAAATGGTATCATATCAAATAATACTGATCTACCTTTATAAAGCAAGAATGATGAAAATTTATTTTAATATTATTAAACTTGTTCTGAAAGGGATATTTGGAAAGGAATTACTCGAAATATTTTTGAGCAATGGGACTACCTAGAAGGAATGCACTCACCAAGGGCATAAAAGTGTGGTGTTTTGGATAAAAATGAATGCATACAAGTATATGTTCATATTTTCCTCACTTTAAAGTCCCATATTGCTCAAAAGAGACATAAAAAACAATGCACTAGAAATTGTTACAAATGAATCTAGGTCCTGGGGATTAAATGGCAATACTTTGGGTCTGTGTACTAGGTTGTTTTAATTAAAAGTTAAATTAATCTGTGCTTTAAATCAAACCTTAGATAGTAGACATATATAATATCTCAAAAATGGAAAATAAAAGTAAGACTCGATTCACAACTGAAACAAAAAACAGGAACATGAAAAATGTGAATGCTCAAGGTAAATTTTTTGATCTTAAGAAAGCAAGTTTAAAATGTAGAGAAACTCCATTCATACACTAAATATTTACTCAGTGCCAAGCACTGCTCTAGGGGGTATGAATTCAAGAGTGAATTGAGCAGACAAAAATAGCACTCAAAGGGTTTGTATCTACATTCCCATTGTGGAGTAGTAAGAAAGAAAAAAATTTGTGTTTGTATCTATACATTTAAATACATACACACATTTTTTATATTTCTAAAATATGTATTACTATATTATTACATATAATATATGGAATATATTTTATATTTATAAATAAATGTCTTTGTGACAGGTACTGTTTTACATACTTTATTTAGGTTATCATTTAACCTTTAAGAAAATTATCTGAGGTTGGTATGAATATCAATATCATCATTATTTTACACACAAATAAATTAAGAAATGAAGTGGCAAAGTCAGAATTTGAATGCAAGAAGTCCAAATTGAGAATCTGCACTCTCAAACCTCTCATTAACTGGTTATTACAACCCATATTTGTTAGGATGTGCTTATAATGAAAAATAAAAAATAACTCAATTGTTCAGAAAATAATTACCTCAGAATTTCATGGCACTGACTACTATTAGTAGACACCTTCACATTTTGATATCTAAGTGATTCTAAGAAATCTCAGTAAAAATTAGCGTGGAATTAAAATGAAAAGGTATTTTATTTTCACAGTCCAAGTGACATTAATTCCAAAATTGTGGCATCACCTACTGAACTGTTCAGCAAAGGTTCATGAGGCAATAAAGAAGTTACATGAACAAACATTTTTTAAAATATCATTCTATATTCAGTTAATAGATTGTTTGCAGCCTCAGATGACAGCGATATTTTTTAAAGGGTCAGTGACAAATGAGATAAATAACAACACGAGTTAGAGAAATTTTTATAAGACTTTATTTTTTGTTTATGAGAGTAAGTCCTTAAATCGTTTTAAGAACTAGAGAAATAATTAAATATTAGGTGCTAAAATTTTATTATCTATAAAGGGAAGTATATAACCTTCATATCTGTCATTTCAAATTGTTTGGAAGTTAAATAGGAAAATGTGAGACGATAATCAGAAAAAAGACATAATTACTACATTGATGACATTCCGTCTCTCCATCCTCAACTAGGTCTTCAAATGGTATCTCTTTACTCATGATGTTCAAATTTTTTTTCCAGTTACCCCTTTCAGTTTTCAATCTAATCACCTATGGGTGATTTTCAGACATTTCCACTGTCATTCCTTATTGATAACCATCATCATATGCCACCACATTATCATCTCTATGGTGTTCATATTTGTTTTTTCATCTCTATTTTCAATATCATGATCCTCACCACAATGTGAAGTAGGCAGAGAAGGAATTTACCCCTTTTTACTGAATAGAAAGCAGCAACTCATAAATATTATCATGTCAAATGATACTGTCAAGACAAGAACTTAAGACTATTCATACTTACTTCAACCACCTGGCACTAATCACATCACCACTGGTCCCCACACCTCAACAGCACCTCGGTATTCTTAAGAGCACCGCCATTCTTTCCTCTCTCAAATATACCTTGCAAATGGTTTTCAGAATTATCTGTGATTTTATTTTTCTCATGATGGTTTTCAGCTCAAAAATCCACAAAAGCAGAGTATTGCTCTGAAAAACGAATGCATTCTTTTGTAGTATAAACATCATTTTGACACTATTCTACTCTAAGTAGAACTTCCACATCAGCCAGCTTGGGTTATTGAGTAGCTCCTCAGACAAGATTATTCTGGACAGAGTGGCTGTTTAATGCAATGTCCTATACCAAGAATGTTCTCTGCACTTCTCTACACTTGGTCAAAACTTTGAATGTTATGCTGAAGTCTCATCCACCCACAAAACTAGCCTCAACTGTTTTGGCACAAGCTCACCTCTGAACTCTTGGTACATTTTAAATCAATAGTACAACGTTTAATTCTAAATGCACTCATAGTTTCCACATGTGCTAAGGGAAGGTAATCCATTGTATAAAGGAAAGTACCTAGGGAACATTTTGTTTAGTTATCAAAATAGCTTATAATTAATGCAAGAAAAAGAAGAAATGCATTGTGATGACAGCTAGGTTGATTGCACACATAAGAAGGGATGGGATGGGATGGGATGGGATGGGATGGGATGGGATGGGATGGGATGGGATGGGACAGGATGAAACAGGTTGGGACGGGATGAGATGGGATGGGATGGGACGGGAAGGAATAACACAGGATAGCATAGGACAGGATAGAATATCATACCATATTATACCATACCATAGGATATGACAGGGAAGGCAAAGGCAAAGGAAGAAAAGAACGCTTATTGATGGATCTCCTATATACCCAGCCATTGTGGTTATAGCTAAGGATACAGCAGTGAAAACAGACGCTGTTCTTGCCCTCACAGAGAAGAGACTGTGTTTATTAAAATTAAAACTAAAGATTAGGTATTTTCCTAATTTCCTTTGTGCTGCAATTCAATTACACAGTGATTGTTTCCACTCCCACAGAAATAGTAGTGCTTAAATAATCAGAAGTCCAAGCATATATAACACTCAAACTCATCCCAGCAAGGAACTTGGCTAGAAAGGGCATTGTACTTGCACGGTAATTCCTCCAGGGGTCTGTTTCTGTGCTCCTCTTTCAGTTTTGATAAAGATAATAAAAGGCAGCGAAGTATTCTTTCTCAAATATCCTAAGCTACCCACAGCTTTCATAGCCACAAGCACCTCCTTCTTTGAGTTTGGCCGAGGACTGATTTACTGATGCTTTAGCTTGTTCCGGGGATCTAAGGAACCATGCAGCTATTGTCCTATAGCATAAGAAAGGGAAAAATAAGACCCACTGTGAATAATCCACCCTCAGAAGGAGTGTTAACATTTTATTGTATATAGGAAAATGAGAAGCTTCCTATGATGGAAGAAAAAATAATGAAATATCCAGCAGATGTAACTGAAGAAGGCTAGAGCAGACACCTATAAAAGGATTCAACGCAAAATGGAAATTCCGTATGGACAAAATGGATTAATGGCCAGGGGCAGAGGGTTTTCTGCTCTCCTTTTAATACTTCTGCATTACAAGTAGTCAGCAGCCCATGTCTGTAACCCTAAGAAGACTTGGTGGGTTTCCAGGAAGATATTTCCTCAGCTCTTTTCTTTCCTTGTTTGAGAAATAGCTTTCAAATTATCAATATAAAAAACAATCATTTAATTTATCCTGTGTTTTTACTTCACAAAAATGGCTATGTTATGACTATAATTACACATGATGTATGGTATTTGCATATTAATCATAGTTTCCAACTTCTGTAATAATGGGAATTATTGAGCTTCTTTCATTTATAATAAAATGTGCCTACTCTCTATCCTTTTAAGTGATCATTTTCCAGTTGAACACAGTAAAATCTACCCTGCAATTTATATCATGAAATAATTGTTAAATACTGTATATATTTACATATTCCATACAAAACAGTTCAAAACCATTTAAACAGTTTGCTTCATAAGCAATGAAAATATAACAATAATTTAATATTGTTTACACATTTTTAAGAAAGCTATTTTAAAAATCAATGTTCGCTTGTTTGATCTTTATTAAAAATAGTTACTTTTTAATAAAAAATATTCTCTAAATATGCCGAAGTCAATTCAGGAAGAAAAAAATGAGTCTCAGAATTCCTGTTAATGTAGGAAACTACAACTTATAGAGTATATAGCATTCATCTTCAAAATTTACCTACAACTAAGTGATACTGATTGCTAGTGCATCTTCAAATATGCATTCTAAAGTTTATATTCGTTTCTTTTTTTAAGAAGAATATACAAAGAAAAAACATTCAGTTACCCTGTTCTTTATAACAGATGTAGCCTTGAAAGGTTGCATACAAACTAATTCACTTTCAATGTATTGGAGGTGTTCACTATTTACACGATCTCTAAACTAAATCATTTTGAAATGCAATGCAAAATAACAAACTTTCGATGTGTATTATTAAAGTACTCTACAATCGCTCCATCTCCTTTCCTTTCACACCAAGCAGGCATACCAAATCCTAATCTGAAACATGGGTGCTGGAACTGTGTAAGTCAGAATAACTTAGGGCGTACACTTGGTGATTTATACAAGAATTTTAGTTATGGATGTAGAAAACCTTGTCCTGGTTTATGTCCAAAAATTGGAGTAAGAAATTGTAAAAATGCATTCAAGCAGAAATGCTCTAATATGAAAATATCCTTTACTTTAAACATTCATTATCCAGCCTTTAATTATCAGGTTTTTAGTTTACATAAAATATATACTTTCCCTTCATGGCAAATTTAGATAAATAAAACAGTTTAGTCTCGAACTATTGTGCACAGAGAAAAATAGCCTCAGAACAAGTTATTGTGCCAATACGTGCTTCTCAATATCTTCTACAGATTCATGATAAAATTTTTTTAAAAAGAGAGTTATTAAATTTTGGTATGCTTATGCAGTTTCTGAATGTCAGTTCTAGAAAAATGATTTTATCTCCCACGTCTATAAGGCCAAATTGTCAGGTGATATGAATCCCAAGGAAAATCCAATATGCCAGAAATCTTACTGTTTTACTAAAGATGAGAACCTGGCATCTAATGAAGTGCTCTCAGAGGTTTAAAATAGTCTGGATTGCCAAGTCAGACACTGAATCTCAGATGAACTTTTTCCAAAAATCCCCATTCCTCAGGTCATTAAAAAAAATCAATAAATGTATTCTAACTAAAGTTTAAAAAGCTTCTGAGAAGTGACCTCTGCCAAAGTGTTTTGGGAACATTCCAACTGTGCAGGGGGCAGGGTATGGGACCAAAAAGCAGAAAGAAGGAAATAAAGAAATGCTTCTGCACAAGTGGAAAAAAGAAATCTGGCTGGAGGTCTAAAAGGGATAAACTTACATATCAAATATCAGATTTCCATTGCATTGCCATTCTGCATTCTCCTCTTTTTTTTTTTTTTTTTTTTTTTTTTCTGTCTCATTCCCACATTGCCTGTAGTTCGTTGCATGGAGCTTTATTTCTCACTTTGTCTAAGATTTCAAGCAGAAAATCTTCAGTACTGTGGTCTTAAAAATGGTGTGCTTTATGTTTCATAGTAATAGTTCTTTATCTGAGACCCCACCATCTGGAAATCAGACCAATATAACTTACAAATTTGAATCAGAAAATATGTTTATAAAAAAAAAAGTCACCCTGAGCTAAAACTCAGTAAACTCAGCTCAGAGAAACCCTCAATCAAGTCTTAGTTATTCTTTCTTTTGAATACAGAGTTCCAGCAAATAGAAATCAGAATCAGAAGCAGAAAGTATTGAAAAAATGACGATCACCACAAATACTGAAATCTCTAAGGAAAACAAAAAACAACCTAGAAAGAACATCGGAAACAGTTTTATTATTCAAACTGACAAACATCTGCAGTTTGGGCACTTTAATAGACTGAATGTTTGCCTCATTTTTTCAAAATTTTGTTTCTACCACAACAAACCCCACTCACAATCACCCACTTAAACAAGATCCGGGATAACTGAAGTTGTATGTTATGCACGATTCAAATTAGTCATCAATCAATAAGGTCAAATTGTACTGGTGTTATAGATAATTAAAAGTTAATACCCTTGATAAAGTTTAAAGGATATGTGTATGTGTGTATTTTACCCTGATGTTCTTGAGGACATTACTTTTAAGTATTTCTATTTTATTTCTGTATATTATGAATATAAAAAGAAGAGTATGTGAAGCCATATTTTAAGTGCTATATGCATGGCAAACCCATCATAGGGAAAATTGCTATCATGTCTTCCAAACAATGTTCACTAGAATTTTTGTTTTGTTTTGTTTTTACTAGTTGACTCTTTGAAGGAAAAAGTTTATGTATCCACATTCTTTTTTTTTAAAAAAATGAGTTTTGCCTATAGCTAGCAATGCAACTCTTTAAAAACTTAAAGTCTATTAAACTGAAACAACATCTTTCAGAATAACAAAGTCAAAGAAAAGCAAATTATACAAACGATTTACCTGAATTAAAATTTGTTTTTTTAAATTTACTTGTTACTGAATTTAATTTTCATGGTTATCGAATATAATCAATTTGTTTTGAATTATGAATTCAGGAGATATAAAAGAAATACTAATAGCTAAAATAAGAAAATTTTTTAAATGTATTTCTACTTTTCCCTTTAACTATTAAAACTTAATTCTCAAATTCATATTGGATAAAATATGCCAAACATAACAATTTTACTTATACCTATAAATAAAAAACTGTTACATGTCTTTTATTTTTTCAAAGTAGTATTTAAAGTTAAATAGCCATACTTTTTAGAAAACAGTCATGCATCTAGAGTCTCTTACATGAATATTGTATGCTTACTAAAACTGTAGGATTAGCATGCTGTGATTACTACAGTCAAAATCAAAATAAAAGATGAACTAGGTATTTCTGGAAGAGCGACAGAGAAGAAAATTTTAAAACTTGTCTGAAGTCATTTTTTGCACCCCCAAATCTGTTTTCTTCTTCTAATGTTTGGCAAAATTCTTACTAATAGGAAACAACTTTTAAATACCCTAATTTTCAACTTGCCACTTTAACCTTTAATTCCCTTAAACTGGATGACAATTTAAATTACATTTAAAAATCGATTTATATATTTATATTTCAATTAAGAAAATTGTTTTTAATCATTTCATTCAATAATCAATACAATAAACAGAGAGAATCACAGTAAACCTAAAGTTGGGCTAGTTAACCGAGCTCTAAAACTGAGTTAAATATTGTTCCTACTCCAAGGACAGTCACAGACAATTGTGCACGTTCTTAACAGTGCACAGCATTACTGGTTTGGGACGATTTAATTATCAACATTAGGAAAATAAATAATATGAATAAAATAAAACAACAGTAATAAACTTAAGAGATCAATTAACATAAGCAAAGCACAATTTAGATCACAATTCAGACAAACTGTGTTAATAAGCACTATGGAGTACAAAGGCAAATCTACTAAAAACATTACCTAAATATTAAGTAGCAAATAAAAGTAAAATATCTGTTTCTACTTCATTGCACTCAAAGACAGTCAAATGCAAGTTGATCCAATTAAGCCAATTTAGGATACACAACTACTTAAAAGCCTGAGCTATATACTAAGCGATGAAGGCAAAATGGATTGAGTCCAAATCCACTTTATTTGCTTAGATGCTATTTATTATGGCTATATTTTATTATACAGTAGTAAAAAATTACAAGGCGACATCCTGTTATTTCCCACTGGGAAAAATGATACAGATACACTATTAAACCTCAGTACAGGCATCAGCATGCCAGGCTACACTCCACTTGTGCCTTTATAATGTGTCAACAGACACTGATGTTTATGCAGCTGATGGTAAGGCTAGCCAAACTATTACCATTTAAATGTTCATAAAATCGTGGCTTTGTAGAAATCTAGAACCCTTTCAGCATCTCTAATGACTGTATACATTTCGGAAAGAGAAAGATTGTTTTAAAATAAAGCAACGAATTATCATTTTATCTTTTTTAAAAATATTTAAATGCCTTCATTTTCCCCTAAAACAAATAAGCTCTTTTCAGGGAAAATAGCTAGCGTATCATCAAATACTTAAACATTTACCTTTGCCAAACTGAATTTTTGGTAAGTTGTAAACCCAAGTCAGACCAGTTGTCAAATAAGTAATCTGTTGAGAAATTCTGCCTCACAGCAGAATTAGGATCATAGCTTTTCTAACCCATAAAAATATCATCTTCTTTCATCATTATTCTCATTGATTTATATATGTTGCGTATTGAAAATGTGGCCTATAGAATTCTAACTACTCAAAGCGAAATACTCATTTTTTTCTGTTATCTGAGATACAGAGAAATGGGTAGAAGAGAAGGAAAATTCGTTTTCTGGTTAATAGTTGCAGCTTTGAAGGATACTAACTGGTGTTCTATGGTGCTGTACACCTTAAGGGGGAAAATATTCTGCTGAAGAGCTTCCAGTGTTGTGGAAACTGCTTTTAGTTTTGAAGCAGGAGGAACGTTGATTTGCTGCCAGGGAGCACTCCCCCAAAACCTCAGCTGATCCTACAGCTAGGGCTTCCTGGTATCCAACAGCACCACTGCAAAGTATGTCTGGGCTACCTGAAAACGTAGAGTAAGGCACCGAAGTGGAACTTGCCTCCAATATATAGGTGATGTAGTTCTTTTTTTAAAATTATAAAGATGTGGGGTACAATTCAGGTTTAGTATACAAACATTGATTATGCAGGTACTCTTGTCGATGAGGTATGCCCCTACCTCCCATAGCGGTTTCCTTCAACTGCCAATCCCACTTCCCCTCCCCTGACAGTTTCCTATTACTCCCAAACGCTTACTTATAGAATTATAATTGTTCAAGGTCTTCTTATGAGTGAGCACATATGGTACTCTGTTCTTTGTTTCTGTGATAGATCACTGAGTATGATCGACTCCAAATCCATCCAAGTTGTTGCGAAGTTTATATATGCCAAACTATCTCGAAAAGAACTACATCCTTCTTTATTATGCAGCCATAAAGAAGGATGTAGTTCTTTTCGAGACAGTTTGGCCCAAATGCTGTTGAACATCAAGTAGCCTCTGTTTGCTGAGGGTGTACTCTATGCCTTTTGCACTTCCCAAATGGTTACTCCCCTCAGCAGTCTCAGTAGAGCTAAAGAAAACTAGATTTTATGTTTTAGAACTGTCAGTTAATTAGCCGGGCGTGGCGGTGAGTGCCTTGTAGTTCCAGCTACTTGCAAGGCTGATGCGGAAGGATCGCTTGAGCCCAGCAGGTCGAGGCCGCCGGGGTCATGAGCCATGAGCGTGCCATTGCACTCCAGCCTTGGCTACAGAGTGAGACTCTGAATCAAAAAAAAAGGGAACTATCAGTTAAACTTCTGAGTGGTGAAGTGTAGTGACTTTTTTTTTTTTTTTTAAATATTGGGATCTCCCAGACAACTAAACTCAGTAGCAACAGTTTCTACCTTTTTCCCCCTTTTCTATTTAGAGAACAAGCTTTGGTTAAAAGGATGCCTAGGCAGTATACATCGACATGATAGGCCTAATGTCATAACCATTGTTCTATGGCTTGGGCATAACCCTACTAGCTTACAGTACTTATTTTCTCTTCCAATCCCTTTTTCAGATAAGCATTTTATTTTTTAAAATATTTTAGAGAACATCCTACTGCTTAATGTTTCCTCCAGATATTCAACCCAAGGCTAAATAAGGTTTGTCATATTTGCTAGAATGCTTTTAAGAATATGAATGCAGTATTATACTTTATTACAGCTATTATAATGTCATACACAACTGAGATGTTTAAAAACTTGATGATTACATTGAGGTGCAGGTACTATTGAAGAGAAGAGACCACCACAAACAGCATTACAATAACCATTGCTGTAATTACTGACTTTTGGTGATTGCCATTGTCTCTTAAATGCCCTGCTCTCATCTCTAATTCCAACCTGCTTGCATATATGGTGACCACATTTAGAATGTCCTCCTGTGATTCTCCACTCATGTTAATGGCTTTGTTTACTTATTCATTCATCCATCATACATTTATTCTAAACTTACTGTGCTCTAGACAGTGCACTATTTTGTGTAATACAAATATAAATAACAGAAGAGCCCTGCTTTCTAAGATGTTTAACACCCTGTGGAGGAAAGTTGTGTTATTACATATTCAAAAAACATGAGGTAAGTGCTTTGTTTAAAAAAAAAAAAAAAACTTGAAACAGTGAGGAAGTACAGAACAGTGAAGAAGTACAAAACAAAACCAAATTCTCAAAATAGCAATCTCATTATTTTTCATACATCATCACTTTCTATCTTGTCTGTATACTAATATTTCATGTTTCCTTTATCATGCACCACATGACAAACTCATAGAGGACAGGACATATCATTTACTGAGTGCTGCAATACACTCACCAATTATTTATTACAGATTAAAACCGATAAAATGTATGCTCTGGACCCAGGTTGCTTGATTATACATTTTAACCCTCACACTAGTAGCATGCACTAAAATTACTTAAGCACTTTGTGCCCCAATTTGCTCATCTGTAAAACTGGGACTATGAACTATCTTAAAGTGTTATTGAGAAGATTAAAGAACTAGCCCTTGTAAAATACCCAGAACTATCTCATCTTAATTGGCACAAAACATGTTTAGCCATTAAGGCACTAAATCTACAATTTAGATAGATGGTAGATATAGATAGAAAGATATATAAACTGATACATAGATTAGATATCGATATATATATATATTTTAATCTTAACTTATAAATGTAATAACGTTATCGCCATCTAACAGTGAAGGAAAGTTTAACTTCACTCAATACGAAACAAAGCAACATATATCTACAATATTCAAAAAGGACAGAAATAAACGACATGCTTATATGATGTTGGGCATCATAAGATGTATGTTTATAAGTCTAGCCATTTCAAAAGAGATGAGTAATGTTTGAGCAAAATGTTTCAAACATTAAAAAATATCCTAAAAAGACAAATATTGCTGGTTTTTAATTCAACTGATTAGAGCATTAGAAAGAAAAACAATAATTACAACTGAAACAGAAAACTCCACTCACAGAAGTAGAAAGGTAGGCCATCTCTAAGAGCATTACAGGCTTACATGATGATATCACACTAATCTCCCTTGAAACTAACAATCAGTCAAATCCTACTCATACCAATACATTGCTTAAATAGAGAAATTGGCATCTAAGTATCACAGGCCATTCAATATAGAGTTCTAGAAGAAATATTTCAAATTCTTCAAGCTTGATAGTTGTATCTATAACAGAATTCAAATCCAGGGAAAAGGTAGTTAAGAGCTGTTCACAGAACATGGATGTCAAAATGCTATCCTCTGAGATTTTCATTGTTAATGGCTATACAAAGCTTTGAAAAAATACACATCGGCAATAGATATGGAGATAAATTACAGCAGAAATGATCACCAGGTAATAATTTCACACACACACACACACACACACACACACACACACACACCTGACCCTTCATCAACATTAATTTGAACTGAGTGAATCCACTTATACCACAGATTTTCTTCTGCCTCTGTGAGCCCTGAGACAGTAAAAACAACTCTCTTCTACAGCCTACTCAACATGAAGACAAAGAGGATGACGATCTTTATGATGATCCATTTTCAGTTAATGAATAGTAAATATATCTCCTCTTCCATATTATTTTCTTAATAATATAACTTTTTTCTAGCTTACTTTAAGGATATAGTATATAATACACTATATACAAACTATGTGTCAACTAAGTTATTAGTAAGGCTTCTGGTCAACTGTAGACTATCAGTAGTTAAGATTTGGGGGAGTATTTCAGATGCAGATTTTTGACATGGTAGAGGGTGAATCACCCTAACCCTTCCTTCATTTAAGGGTCAAGTGTGTGTATGTGTGTGTGTGTGTGTGTGTGTGTGTGTGTGTGTGTGTGTGTGTGTATTTTATATATATGTAAAATTTTCAAATATGTGCATATATCATAAAATACTCATCCTTCCTCAGAGAATTTCTAAACTAACAGCTCATAGTTTGTTTTGTATCTCCTTTGTTTCTAGACATTTTCTTCAATTTTATAATTATGTATGTTTCACAATTTATGCTTATTTGTTAAAAAGAGCACTAAAAATGTTGAACACCTTTTTGCTAATTTTAATTGACAAAATCTTATTATAGTCTTCAATATTTCCTATTCTCTTTCTCCCAATTCTTACAGTTTATTGCTTCCAGGGTATTTGTCCTAAAATGCAGATAAAGTAATAATACCAACTTTACTGTGTGCTAAACACCACTCTAACTCTTTGCATATAGTGACTCATCTAATCTTTCCAGCATCATGAGGCTGTCATTATAGCTCTGATTTTAAGATGCAGCTATGAAAGCCTAGAAATTAATTAGTAATTAATTAGTAATGCTTATTTAAAGAACCAGATACATACATTTTAGTTGCTATTGATATTATTGCTATTTATATGTCATTGTCATCCTTTAGGGGAGGACTGTTTGAAAGTACATTATATGACACTCAAAAATGTTGTATCTTTTGTATAAAGTATATGACAAATAGATGCTCAATAAATGTCAGATGGATTTTAGCCTTCACTACTTGTTATTGTAAAAAGTCCACTAAAAATTACTGCATGTAGCAAGTATGTTTCTGTGTCCTATATCCGAATCCCTACTGGAGTTTAGTTTCAAAGAGGTTTTCTTTTTTTAAAAAAAACTACCATTAAAAAGTAAAAAGAAAAGATTTTCATTAAATAAAATATCCTCCTGTTGAACAAATCAAATTCGTAGGAAACTTTTACAATTTGAGCCAAAGACCATTTCTTAATTTCTTTTGTTCTGTTTTTGGTAACTATTGGAACTATTCGGTAAATGCCCTCTGTCATAGACTTAAAGGTTTCCATTTGTCTTCTTTTCTCAAGGCCAAGTAATGTCAATTGCTTTAAAATTGTCGATATATCATCTTTTTATAATGATATTGGTCACTTTTGGAACTCCGACCTCTAACAAATCAATCCTTTTACATGAATATTGTAACCTATAGTCAAAGTTATCATAGGAATATTAAAATCCCTAAGATCACTACATAAAATTGTCAAGCTCCCATATCCACCTAAAGCACAAACTATTTTCTTCTGAAATCCCTCTCAGAAATCTCTGTTGTGTCCTATTCTCAAATATTTTGTTGAATGAAAGAAATATTATTTCTTGGGCATGGTGTCTCATGCCTATAATACCAGCATTTTGGGAGGCAGAGTAGAGAGGATTGCCTGAGCCCACGGGTTCGAGACCGGCTGGGCAACCTGGCAAGACCTTGTCTCTACAATAAATCACAAAAATTAGCTGAGCATGGTGTCGCACGCCTGTAGTTCCAGCTACTTGGAAGGCTGAGGTAGAAGGATCGCCTGACTCCAGCAGGTGGAGACTGTGGTGGCCATGAGCATGCTGCTGCACTCCAGCCTGGATGACAGAATGAGACTCCAAATCAAAAAAAAAAAGACTCAAAAAAAAAGAGAAAGAAAGGAAGGAAGGAAGGAAGGAAGGAAGGAAGGAAAGAAGGAAAAAAAGGAAGGAAGGAAGGAAGGGAAAGAAAGAAAGAAAGAAAGAAAGAAAGAAAGAAAGAAAGAAAGAAAGAAAGAAAGAAAGAAAGAAAGAAATATTCTTACTCCCATTCCTCTCTCCACTGGTAAGATAGAGGTAAGTAATTTGGGAGACATTTTTCCCATAGAAATACAATTGAGATGAAATATCAGTTGGAAAGCTAATATTATACAGATAGAGATTCATCAGTACTATACATAAAAACAATAACATCATCACAATACTGCTTACTGTGAGCTGAATATGTACTAAATGATTTAAAATGCATTCAATGAATATTTAATTTAGTCAACAAATTTATTGAACTTCCTCTATGTACTAAGCATCCCCCCCCCCCAGGTTCTGAGAATAAAACAATGAACAAAACAAATATTCCTAACTTTGTAGAGTTTAGAGAGAAGACAAAACATGATACATATGTAAAATATAAAGTACTGTACTCATAGTGTACAGTAATAAAAGTGCATAGGGATTTTAAAGTTTTCGATAGTATGAAAAAGAAATCCTTAATCATTGAGAAGGTAGCATTTGAGTAAAAACCTAAAAGAACCTGGGTAACTACAGCAAGATCATTCCAGGCAAAGGGAAGGGGTGCAAAGGCCTTCAGGTGAGAGCTGAACGAGATGTTTTAACGGCAGCCAGGAGGCTAAATGGGCAGCAGTAGAGTGAGGGAGAAGAACAATGGTAGGAGGAATCAGACAGCAAAGATGACACTAAATTCTAATTCTGGTAGAAGTGTGTAGGCAATTATTCATATTCTGGCTTTTATTCCATGAGTAGGAAGACACTGGAAGATTCTGAGCAGAGGAGTAACATGATACAAATTATGTTTTAAAATGTTTGGTTGCTGTGGCGTTGAGAACAGACTGTAGGGGAACAGGCAGAACAGGTAAAAAGATTGTAACGATAATCCACCTGTGTAACAACGGTGCCTTGGTTGCAAGGTGTTAGCAGCATAAGTAGGGAACAGTAGTTGGATTGCTCAATGTGCATAAGATAGAGTCAATAAGATTTGCTTATGAATTGTGTATGAGGTAAAAGAGAGAGGGGTCAACATTTTTTACCTTTGCCAATGAAAACAAGAAGTTGTCAGGTTTGAAACTGTAAAGGCTTTTAAAAAGTCATTTTAGGGGTGTAGGGAGAGTAGAATTATAGCTTTGGGCATATTCGTTGGAAGTAGCTGTTAGAAAGCCAAGCTAGCCTGGCACAGTGGCTCATACTTGTAGTCCCAACAATTTGGGAAGCAGAAATGAGAGAATTTTCTGAGCCTAGGTGTTCAAAACCAGCCTGGACAACTTGGTGAGACTCCCTCTTTACAAACAAATTAAAAACTTAGCCAAACATGGTAACACCTGCCTATAGTCCCAACTACTGGAAGGCTGAGGCAGAAGGATCACCTGAGCTCAGTAGATAGAGGCTGCAGTAAGCAGTGAGCGCGCCACTGCACTCCAGTCTGGGCAATGGAGTGAGACCACAACTCAAAATCAGTCAATCAATCAATCAATCAATCAGTCCTGGTAGAAATGTTTGAAAAAGAAGCTAGATACATGAGCTTAGAATGGAACAATTAGGATAGAAAAAAAAATTGGGAATAATAATCATTTAGATAATATTTAATGTTAAGCTAGAAAAGATTACCAAGGAAGTAACTGTGACTACAAAACAGAAGAGAAAGAAAGGCTGAGCTTTGAGAATCTCCCAAATTTGTAGATTGGAGCGCATAATAAATAACAATTGAAGAAAAAAATTAAAGGAGATGCCAGAAAAATACAAGGAAAACTAGGAAAGTGGGATGGCCTTAAAAGCAAGTGAAAAAAGTTTTCCAAGAAGACATCAACGATATCAAATGCTAACAAAAGAGCAAGTAAAATGGGAACTGAGAATTAAACTTTGGATTGAACATGAATACTGAAAGGAACAGTTTTGGTAGAATGATTGAGATTAAAGCAAAATAGCATGGTTTTAAGAAAGAAGAAAAATTCTATCACTATCTTTCACCCTCATTACTTCCTATGAAAATAGGGAAGCTAAGTAAATTGTGCATAATTAATCATTCTAATTCTAAGGTTTATACCTTGACCAATGACTATACTGTTTCCTTAAGCCTTCATGTTTCCTTTACATTGACATAAATGTAGATGACTATTTGTAATTTATTTTAGATAATTTTTTCAAAGATACAGTCCATTTTTATACATTAAATATACTCTCCTTGGATTCTTACTTTTTGCTTTATTATTTCCAAACAGATCAAAGGGTTTATTGGTTTCGGACAACATTCATGTATGTCTGAAAAATGTGCTTTCTGTGTATTTTCAAAAGATGTCAAATTTGGCTAGCTATTAATGTGAAATTGCTATTAAAAAGTACCCCTTGGTGCCTAAATAAACCATTCTCAATAAAAAATGTAAAATAATCTTTAAATACTTATAATGCAATATAAACAAAAGAAAGCAAGAAACCAAAGAAGTTATATGAAGTATTACTGACTATATTTTAAATATTGTATTAAATTAAATATTATATGAAACTATATTTTTAAAATACTTTTAAAAGGAGGTAAGCTTATATATAATTAAATACTTTAGAAATTTGGTGAACTTGAAAGTAAAAATTTGTTATTTTTTTCTCTTTTCTGTAAATATTTTTTAATATAAATATCCTGTAAATATATAAAAGTGAAAAAAATACTACATGCTCTACATAGTATTATACTATCCTCTAATATAACTCAAAAAATTATACTGGATCTTTTATAATTATATTGGAATTCGAGCCCTCAGAAAAAAGTTTTCTTATTACTTACTACTGTTCTAATTTGCATCATATACAAAGTAAAATATACATGTAAATCATTAATAACAAATTCGTTTGTTACATTCATATTTTAAAAAGCAGAAAATGCAATTGTTTGATAAAAGTAAGGCTATCAATCATTTCTTTCCCCAGAGCAATTCGAGAAAAGTAAACTTTAAAATTCTCTAATACTAGCATCAAATAAACTGAATATGGTGGTATAGGATTCAAAATTAATGCCACTTCAATTTATTTGTTTATCGTCATTTTTCACATACTACATGAGCAACATTTTATTGAAAAAATATATAAAGCACTGTATTTTGTCAGTAAAGTCTATCAGCAAGTTGGCAAACACCAATGAGTACATTGAGATACAGCCTGAAAGTGTTCAGGAAGAAAAAAGTGCCAGATGTTTTGACTAGTTGTGAAAAACAGAACTTTTTCAGGTCAGTACTTTACAATTATGGATTTTTTAATTTTTTTGTTTACACTTATTTTGTCCTGCCTATGATAAATGATAAAATATATTTCCGAGTCATTTTGTTTATGATAAGTAACTGCAAAGAAAATTGTAATTGTTAAAATTTAAATGAAACCAACCAAAGAAAATTAAGAAGCAAATACTGAAGAAGCTATTTAATGCACTGACCTTGTCAAATATTCCATGGAATGAAGTGTGTTTGCTTTGCTGCAGTATTACAGAATGCTTACAAAAATGAAAAGAAAATGCTCATAAAAGTGAAATTAAAATTACAATTAATATTAAAATGAAAAAAGCTATTGTACATGGTCATTAGTTACACTACTGAATATTTTTCCTGCTTAAGAAAAAAAAATCATGAAATTTTCTTCTTCAGACATAGAATCATTTTTACTGCATTAACAGAAACAGTGTTTCATTTCACTAATGATGTAGCACACTGTACACACTGATGTAGCCTTAAGTGTTTTGTAGAAAAGAATACATCAAATCCTATGTAACATATTGAATCTTAAATGTGTGAAGGGCGACCCCCAAAAAGCCACTGTTTTTTGAATGGTAGGCCCCTTCTAGTACAGGCTTCCCCTGCTAGGTAAGTGTTCTAGGAACCCATCAGCATCAGTATACCAGTTAGTGTTATCGTGAAAAGGTGCATTCAACTTCAGTGAATTTTTTTCTGGAAATTCTTTCAAGGTATTTGCCCATTTTATGATAGGTGATTTACAAGCGCACCTGCCCACACTTCATGGAGTGTTCAGCAGTTTTTAACCAGAAATGGCATGTCTACCATGCCCTACCCTCCTGATTTAGCACTTCTTGCTCTGAGTACTTTGTTTGTTTGCTTCCCTGGTGAAAAAAGTTCTCAGAGAGAAACATTTTGCTGATGTGGAAGAGGTGAAACAGAAAACAGCAGAAGCACTAAAAGGCATCCTAACTGACACGTTCAAAAACTGTTTCGAGCAGTGGAAAAAGCATCGTGATAGGTGTATTGCATCAAACAGAGACTGCTTTGAAGGTGACTGAAGTTTAAACACTTAAGAATAAATACACAATATTTTGACAGTAAATTCCAGGTTTTTTTAGTCCTCCCTATAGTCTTTTCCAATATCATTGTTCCGAATGCTGAAATCTATAACCTTGCCTAGACACCAATTACTAGATGAGTAATGTGCGTAAATAGTGACAAAAGTTTTTATGTTCTTCCGTTTTTGGAAGATAGAAAAGAATGAATGAAAAGTTGTTTATCACAAATCAAAAGGATAATGGTGTGGCCAAATTTGTATAGCCTTCTCAACTAGTCATAAATACTGAATTCTATGTATAAGCATCTAGTGTCAACAATTTCCAACAGAAACAGCATCTCTATGTACTTGTGTGTGGATCAAATAATTTATACATTATTAAATTATTACAAAAGCTTAATTAATAAATCGAATCAAATCATCACATTAACAAATAGCTTCAAGGGACTTCAACACTTGAGTATTACCACGAATACTATCTCCAAACCCAAAAGACTATCCTTGAAACATAAACCTTATTCTTCATTCATGTAACCAGCATTTATTGAAAAGCTGCCATTTATTTGATCCTCTGCTATATTATGTAACTTCCTTAGGAAGAGTAGCATAGCTATATTGAGAGGTGAAATGTTCAACAACTTAACACTATCAACATTTTTAAAGAGAGAGAGGATCAATGTTTGCTGTGACTGCCCAGGCATATTTTGTCTAAACAGATAAAGGAATAAACGAATCAGTCACATGTCCTCCACAGATTAAAAACACTCAAATTAATTTTCAAATGGCCACTTTTAGAAAGATGGGTAATGTGTAGGATTCCATATTTTGATGTGCATAATCACCTGAGAACTTAGAAAATGCTTTTATCCCTAAAAGAACAACAGTTATGCTTATACATAATAGGAGCTAACTCAATCTCTGTGGAGTCAATAATGCATTATTATTAAAGATTCAGAAATTATCAAAAAATATGGACAATAGATACACATATATTCTGAGGGTAAAATACATATATCAGAGAGACCTGTTTTAGAAGAGGCATGAAGTGAAATTGACGTAAGAATATTAACAAAACTCAACCACAATAGTATAATACGCATAGATGTGGGATCTGTTAAAGTATTTTATCTTACTTGACTCTTACAACATTTCTGCACAGTAAACAAAGTAGATTTCACTTTGTAGAACGTTAAGATGAGAACGGTCAATCTTAGTAAAATGTCTCATGTGACATCACCCATTCACTAGTTAAAGAACAGACATTAGAAAAATAGGTCTCTAGGCTCCTAATTTTTTGTAAAATAAGACTAGTTTTCATATTGTTACTTTTAAGGACCCCAATAAAGGACCAAGGACACATTGTTCTGGTCCATTGACTTTAAATATTTCGATCAATTCAGACTGTGACTGAAAGAAAACTGAAACCAGACTGACCTGCTCTGGCAAGTATAAACTGAAAAGAGAAAAGAGGCCACAAAACTATACCACTGTTCAAACCAAGTCAAAGCAGAGACTCAAGGTGAACACTAGAAGCTTTTAAAAGAGACTTGGCAAGGTCATGCTGATAAATTGAAATGGATACGACTTGGAACTACTAATAAATCATGCTAATTTCTTCAGAACCCACTGTCCTGGCCTCTCTGAACCCAGAGGTAATGGGCAGATTATTCACATTCCTGATTAATAATATTGAAAATTTTATATATCTTACAATAGCTTATTGAGTCAGAGTTCAAGTCTGTATTTTATTTGGGTCACTAAAGCATACATTCACCAATTCTTATCATCTGCAGATATTAAAGGACTTTATATGAAGTATAAAATACGTGCTGCTTTTTCCATCATACTCTATTTCCAAACTAGACAATCTCAGCCATTAAAATGTATCCTTATATTAACCTCTTCTTCACTCCTATAAGTATTTGTATTTCCATTAACATATTTTTTAAACAATTAAGTATGTAGAATTCCACTGTATAATGTACTGTTGCATATGGAGAACTCTTATGTATTTGAAACAAACTATTTTATAGAAACAGTCTAGTTAATTGGTTAATAACAGTAGTGATATACCTAGACTGCAAAGAATCTCATCCCTGACCTTCCAATTATTAGTTGTGAGAACTCGGTAGGACTAGCCATTTAACTTCTCTTTACTTCACTTTGTTCTTCTATAAAGTGGGATTAAATTATTACCTATGTAAAAGGGTTGTTTTGAAGATTAAAAGAGTGAATACAAGTTAATCACTTTAGACAATATATGGCACATAATAAACAATCAGTAAAATTTTGATGTTAAAGTTATTATTTTTAAATTATGTTTTTCTGAGAGAAAAAAGATTAAAAAAAATACAAAGTATGCCTGGGTGCAGGTTATACCTAGAAAAATGAAAATGAGACTAGTAAATCCATCTGTGATACTAGAAAGAATGGTTGGAAGCTGTACTGGTAAACTTTATGACTTTAAAAACATAAATTGAAATTAGAAAAGTGAAGAGAAGTGGAAACTACTCATTTATGCCTATCATCTACATATAAAAATTACTAAAAATTATCCTCATTTGCTTCCTGTCTTTCAGAGTTGAATGGAAGTTGAAATATTTTAAAATAAATTATGCTTGGAATTACATTTCACTTCTACGTACTTTGATATTCAAATCTAAAAAATATGAATATTTTCTATTTAGACACTTCTACTTTCGTACATGATTTAGCAATCATTCTTTATTATCCAATTTATTTTTATATTTATAAACTGCCTTAAAATTTTGAGTTACTGCTGACTTCTTCAAAAAAGGACCTAATCAAATTTCATGTCCAGTTTTTAAATATGGCTTTTAATGATCTCTTAATCCAAAATAGCCCCCTCCACTTGGTGCTATATTTTTATCCTGGTCTAGGATGAGGTACCTTTTATGTTGTTACACGCCCCCTTCCAACTAATTTATTACTATATCAAGCCACCAATTAGCATTTTTTAGCATACATTTTGCACAGATTTCTTTCTTGATCTAATTATAAATACTTTTCAAAATTTTTAAGAGGTTTTCATTTCTTTCACTTAGCATACTAAAAGAATCACAGCTTCTCCAAATTATGTATCACAACACAAAGTTTCACACTTCTACCTATAACTAATCAATTTAATTTTACAAACTTTCACTAATTATATCCAGTAATGTTACATATAAAAATCTTTATTGGCTTACTGTGCTTTTTAAACAAACTATGGGGGGGGGTTAGGGAGGGGAAGGGAGGTGGGATTAAGGGTAGTCAATATCTGTCTGGGGACGGGGAGACACCCCTTATCAACAATGGTGCCTTAACGATGTACATTTGAATACCTAACCCTTAACTGTACCCCACAATTTAAAACTATTTTACTGTTAAAAAATGTTCATGATCATCTAAACCTTCAGCGAGTCCTAACCTTTTTGCTGGCAGAGGGCCTTGTCTCAATGTTGATGGTTGTTGACTGATCAGAGTGCTGGTTGCTGAACACTGTAGTGTCTGTGACAATTGCTTAAGATGAGTGAAGTTTGTCACATCAAGATCATGAAAGAACTCTCTGGAGCACGAGATGCTGTTTGACAGCATTTTACCCACAATAAAGCTTCTTTCAAAATTGTGGTCAATTCTCTCAAACTCTGCTGTTACTTTATCAATGAAGTAAATGTAATACTTAAAACCTTTGTTGTCATTTCAACTATGTTCATGGCATCTTCCTCGAGTAGATTCCATCTTAAGAATTCCGTTTCTTTGCTCATCCATAGAAGCAACTCTTTCTCCATTCAAGTTTGATAATGAGATTGTAACAATTCAGTCACATCTTCAGGTTCTACTTTGAATCCTAGTTATTGTGCTATTTCCATCACATCTGCAGTCACTTCCTCCCCTAAAGTCTTGAACTCCTTTAAGTCATCCATGAGGGTTGGAATCAATTTCTTCCAAACTCCTGTTCATATTAATATTTTTATTCCTCCCATGAATCCAAAATGTTCTTAGTGACATTATGAATGGTGAATTCTTTACAGAGGTTTTCAATTTACTTTACTTGGATCCATTAGGAGGGATCACTATATATAATAGCTATAGTCTTACAAAATATATTTCATTTTTTAATTTTTAATTTTTTTATTTTAAAGATGTAGGGTACAATTTAGGGTTAGATATACAAATGTTCACTATGTAGGTACCCTTGTTGATGAGGTGTGCCCCCTCCTCCCTTCCTTATAATATTATAATTGTTCAAGGTCCACTTATGAGTGAGAATATGTGGTACTCAGTTCTTTGTTTCTGTGATAGATCACTCAGTATTATAGACTCTAAGTTCATCCAAGTTGCTGCGAAGTTCTTAATTTTGTCCTTCTTTATGGCTGCATAATATTCCATCATGTATATGACACATTTTTTTAATCCAGTCCTATTTCGATGGGCAGCACGGGTGGTTCGATGTTTTGCTATTGTGAATAA
>CAUYQG010271807.1:0-15619 GCA_963574415.1 Tarsius wallacei | reverse complement strand
ACAGGATTTCCTTCCTTTTGAAGGCTGAGTAATATTCCACTGTATGTATATGCCACATCTGGCTTGCCTGCTCGTCCGTCAATGGACAGTTGGGTGGTTTCCACATTAGCTACTGTGAGGAATGCTGCTATGAACGTGGTGTGCAAATGTCCCTTCCAGACCTTGCTTTTAGTTGTTTTAGGTATCTACTCAGAAGTGGCTTTGCAGCATCGTATAGGGACTCTATTCTTCATTTTTTGAGAAATAAACTCTCACACATCTTGTCAAACAGTTTTTGACAAGGTCAAAGTAAATTGGGAAAGGATAACCTTTGCAATAAGTGATGCTGAGAAAACTGGATCTTCATCAGTGAAAGAGTGAAGTTGGACCCTTTCCTGACACTGTGTTAGAAAATTAACTTAAAATGGACCAAAGAAGCTGGGCGCGGTGGCTCACACCTGTAATGCTAGCACTTTGGGAGGCAGAGGTCAGAGGATTACCTGAGCTCATGGGTTCGAGACCAGCCTGGGCAAATTGGTGAGCCCTCATCTCTACAGTGAATTTTTTTAAAAAATAGCCGGGCGTGGTGGTGCACGCCTGTAGTTCCAGCTCCTTGAAAGGCTGAAGTGGAAGGATCGCCTGAGCCCAGCAGTTCGAGGCTGCGGTGGCCGTGAGCGTACCACTGCACTCTAGCCTGAGCGACAGAGTGAGATGCCAACTCGAAAAAAAGAGAAAAAGGACCAAAGAGTGAATGTAAGACTTAAAAGTACAAAACTCCTAGAAGAGAATATAGGACAAAGCTTTGCAATGTTGAATTGGGCAGTGATTTTTTTTTGGAAATGACACCAAAGGCATAGGTAAGAGTAGAAAAAATAGACAATTTGGACTTTATGAAAATTGTTAAAAATGTGCAGCAAAAGGAACTGTCAACAGCTTAGAAAGGCAACTTACAGAGTGGGAGAAAATATTTGCAAATTACATATCTGGCAAAGTATTGATGTCCAGAACACATAGAGAATGCCTAAAACTCATCAACAAAACGACCTGATTAGAAAATGGGCAAGTGACTTGAGCAGACATCTCTCCAAAGAAGGCATACCAACGGCCAGCACACACACGAAGAGACGCGCCACAACACAAATCATTAGAGAAACACAAACCTACAGTGAGACACGTGGCACCCACTGGGCTGGAAAGAAGATGACCAGTGTTGGCAAGGATGTGGAGAATCCAAAACCTTATGCTCTGTCAGTGGAAACGTAAGAGGGTGCAGCCACTGTCGAAAACTGTAGGCATTCTTTCGTGCTCAGTTTCGTTTACTCAGATTGTGTTCAGGAGATTCATCACTGTGGCTTCATGTAGCTCTAGTTAGCTCACATTCATCGCCGTGTTGTATTCCGTTGTGCGAGCGTCTTATTTTATTTTCCTATTCCAGTGTCGATATTTGTGTTATTCCCGCTTTGGGGTCTAGATAGACAGGTAGATAGATACAGACATACACACATACACATAAATTGTGTACATATGCTTTTTTTTATGAACACTTAAAATTATATATAAAAATTAAATAGTGCTCACTTTGGCAGCACATATGCTAAAATTGGAACGATACAGAGAAGATTAGCATGGCTTCTGCCTAAGGATGACACGCAAATTGGTGAAGCATTCCATATTTTTAAAAAAAATTGGAAGAGGGAACTGGAGCTGGTGCGGGCGGTGGACACGGTTCCACCAAGAACCGAAGATGGCAGTGAACGTATACTCAATGTCAGTCACCAGTGATAACCTCAATCGACATGACGTGCTGGCCTGGATCAGTGAGTCTCTGCAGTTGAATCTGACAAAGATCGACCAGTTGTGCTTCAGGAGCTGCCTACTGCCAGCTGGTGGACGTGCTGGTCCCCGACTCCGTTGCCTTGAAGAAAGTGAAACTCCCAAGCTCAGCTTGAACACGAGTACATCCAGAACTTCAAAGCACTTCAAGCAGGTTTTAAGAGAATGGGCGTTGACCAAAGAATCCCTGTGGATAAGGTGGCAAAAGGAAAATTTCAGGACACTTTTGAATTTGTTCAGCGGTGCCAGCAGTTTTTGGATGCAAACTGTGATGGAGAAGACTATGACCCTGCGACTGCCCGACAAGGTCAAGAAACGGCAGAGGCCCCCTTTCTTGTTGCTCCAGCACTGAAGAGACCGAAGAAACCTCTCAGCTCTAGCATCGCAGCTCCCCAGAGGCCCGTTTCAGCGCAGAGAATGACTGCAGCTACTAAGGCTGTCCCCCGGGTGGTGCGAAAGAATCCTGGTGTGGGCAACGGGGATGACAAGGCCGCTGACTTGATGCAGCAGGTCAACGGATTGAAACCTACCGTCGAAGACGTGGAGAAAGACAGAGATTTCTACTTTGGAAAGCTAAGGAACATTGGATTGATTTGCCAGGAGAGTGAGGAGGAAAAGGACCCTTTATTGCAGAAGACTGTAGACATTCTCTGCCACAGACCTTGAAGGCTCTGTGACACCTGATGACGAGAGCCCACAGGAAGAGCAGGAAAAATGTTAACAGCCCGGACCAGCAGAGCAATGTCTGAATTCTTCACTCCAAATCATGTGCTTAACTGTAAAATACTCCCTTTTGGCCGGGCTCGGTGGCTCAGCCTGTCATCCCAGCACTTTGGGAGGCCGAGGCGAGTGGATTGCCTGAGCCCGCGGGCTCGAGACCCGCCGGGGCAGCTTGGCGAGACCTCGTTTCTGCAATAAATCAAAAACTAGCCAGGCGTGGTAGTGCGCATCTGTAGTTCCGGCTACTTGGAAAGCTGAGGCAGAAGGATGGCCGGAGCCCAGTAGGTCGAGGCTGTGGTGGCCGGGAGCGTGCCACTGCACTCCGGTCTGGGCGACAGAATGAGACTCTGACTCAAAAAAAAAAATTACCTTTTATTCTCAGAGGACTCACTGGTTTCTTCTTCATCAGCAAAAAGTACCTCTTCTTAAAGTGCACGCTGCAGAAGTTTCACTCCTTTTCCGGTAAGTCTGCAGCAGAGCGGTTTTAACATCTAGGTGGTTCACCTGAGAAACGGCCTCGCCGTTGGGGATGCTGGCCACACTGGCCGCTGGAGAAGGCGTCATGAGTTCGCCGAGGCGGTGACCTCAGGAGAGAAGTGCAAAGACCGAATTAAATTTCAAGCTACCGTGAAGTTAGGGAATGTTGTGATGCATACAGGCCTTAAGGGTATTTAAAGAAAATTAAGCACTGTAATGAACCGAATGTCCCCACCAACCAGCCTCAACAATTATCCATAAGTGAAGAGTCTTATTTAATCTCTACTCGCCCATCATTCCCCCGCCCCGCTTATTTTAAAACAAATACTAACATCATATAATTTATCTCTAAATATTTTAGTGTACATCTCCCAAAGATAAGAACTCTTTAAAAAAAAATCCACAAAATTATTAACCCATCTAAAACACTTAATGTCACTTCTCAGCAGCATCAACTATCTAGCCTTCGTTCGCATATCCTAATTGTGACAAATATTTTTTTTCTTTTGCTTAAAACAAATAGGGTTCTAAATAAGGAACAAACACTGTGATTGATCGGCAGGCCTCTTTTAACCTGTAATTCCGAACCCCCTCCAACTCTCTCTTTTTGTTCTTGCACATTTTTGTGGAAGACAGTCGTGCTTCATGTAGAGTTTCCTGTATTCTGGATTCTTCTGATTGCGTTTGCGGGGTATTTGCTGAACATGTTTCCCTGACCCCTGTGTTTTACGCAAATTGGTAGTTAGGTTTAAAGACTTGTTCAGGTTCAGGTTATGTTTTTAAGGCCACTTCCTAGGTGGTGGTGTGGATTTCAGTTAGGAGGCATCTGATTGGCCCGCTCTCTTTTTGTGATGTTATAATTATGCCCAGGTCATTAATGCCTATAAGCCATGAATAATTATTGCCTAGACCCATTAATTCATTAGGAGTTGCTCAGTGGTACTAATCTAACTCTGTCATTACTTCTTCACTCAGAAGCTGGATTACGTCTATGAAGAGATGCTTCCCTGCACCTACAGCATGGTTACCTTGAGATACAGATAGTCCTGGAAATTAATAGCAGTCCTTGCTCAAATTTCTCCTTTTTGTTTATATGTTTTCAAACTATCACCATGGTTCCCTTGCAATTTCTAAAGGTGCCAATGAAGGTTGTTTTTCTTGTTTGTATGATTAGGAACTCACTGATTTAAGTATATTTGATATGTTCAACTGCACTGAGGTTATGATATGTTTTGATACTTAAATGTCCCGTCTTTAGTTAGTGGGAGCTTATTCTGGTTGGCTTTTAGGTCCTTTTTGACACGACTCTGTGTTTGATAGAGTCTTTGCTTTTATCTGACTGGATATTCCAAGCTCACCTTGTACATTTGCAGACTCAGATGTGGAGTCAGCCCTTTCTCCAAGGAGTCTTTGATCTTTTTGGTGAGAATTGGTATTTAGAGATCATAAATTTAGTAAAAAGGGAGCTTGTGGCTACTGGGTTGGTCATTATTCTTAGTTTATTCCCTAGAGGGTAGAACAGGGAAATATGCATTTTTAATAAAATATAAATATACCCTGACTTGACTTTCAATTCAAATGTAGGATTACAGGGTTTTACTTAACCTCATTGATCTTAAAACTCACTCCCCTTCCAGCCACGCTGAAAGTCCCAGTTCCCAATGACACCACATTCTTGATTCTAATTTGTCCTGTATTAGACAACAGTTTCAGAATATCAGTTCAAATGCTGCCACCAACAATATGGCCACTAAACAGTTAAAACATTTTCTGCAGTTATTTCTGTCCTTTGAGTGGACCCCATTAGTGATGTGGTCAATCACTGAGTCAAATCGCTGAGTTTTAAAGAAACAGTGCCTCTCTGTGTGGTTATGTCACTCCCTAGACCAAGAGTGAGGCTCACTTATTTTATTTTGCTTTTGATTTTTATAGGTTGCTCTTTAAATTTTGTTTTGAATCATCACATGGAGTATGGCAGCTCCAAAGTCAGATGTGCAAGACACCGCTCTCCCCAGCTCTCTTCTGCCCATCAGTGGGGCCACAGGTGTCTTGTAAAAGGCCTCTTCAGCCACTCACACTTGAATGCTTCTGGAAAGCTCTCCAGCTGCCATGGCTCCTACAGCGGGCTCAGGCTTTCTTGCTGGAGGAAGAGGAGGAGGAGAAAGAGCAATATAATGATAGTCACAGTAATAATAATAGCAAGCAAGGATGTGCTTCCTATTGGCTGGGTACCGTGCTGAGCTTTTCCTTGGAGGAATGTATTCTATCTGCCTCTCTACTTTATGAACCAGATTTCACAAGGCGAGAGCTTGAGAATCAGCAGGGTTAAAGGCACAAGGATGGGAACCACAGACACTAGGGCTTTCCTAAAGGGGGAGGCGGGATGGGGAGGAGGGGTTGAAAGATGACCTGCTGTGTACCACATCCAGCACCTGGTGGCAGGCTCAGTAGAAGCCCAAGTCTCGCGCTCACACAGTACACCCATGTCACCAGCCTGCACACGTGCCCCCTTGAATCTAAAAACATAAACATGCAACGAAAGCTTACCCAAGGAAATACAGACAGTAGGCGCCAGTACCGGTCTGAAGGCCAGGTCTCCCGTGGACTTCCGTTTTTTAAAAAGTCCTGATCTGTTCTTTCTCAAATTGTAAAAGCAACATGTCAAAGCGTTTGCGCTCTTTACAACAAGCAAAGCAAAACAGAGGTGTCGAAAGCAAAAGCTGTCTTTCTCTTGCTCCGTCTTGTATTCCGGGCCCCGAGGGGCCTGGGGTGGAATGACCTGGAACATGTCTCTCCTCATTTTTCTCCTCGTGCATCCATCTAAACGGACAAACACACAGGCGAGGTTTTAACTTGTTTATTCACCGGGAGTGAAGTTCAACAACGCCATGGCATTTTTCTGGACAATTACGTATTGTTTGCCAGTAAACATAGACGAAAACTCCATCTCCTATCTTCCATGTAACTCCCTGTAGGTGTTGACTGTAGATCAAGCGAGCGCTGCTCATTCTTTTCTTCTCCGGTTCCTACTTTTTCTCTCCCCACGTGTGTCTCCCTGTGCCTGCATCCCCAACCCCACCCTCCTCCACACTCACAGAACATCCGAGCGAGTGGCCCCTTTTTAAACACAACATCTATTCGACATGTAAAAGTGCACGCACGGGCGCAGGATTTGCGGTTGTCTATCTTACAGAACCGCGATGGATTTTACGCACTTCTCTACATGCGGCTTTTCTTGGGAAGACCTCATGGAGATTTCTCCAGGCTCGCGGATGGGGCCTCTGTTTTCGCCTTTAAGTGACTGCATCATATAAAACAGCGGTGTCACAGTGTATCCAACCGTTCCCACAGTATGGGCGCGATATACCTCTAACTGCGATCCATGGCTCCTCTTCATTCTCCTGTTCAAACTGCCGTAATACTATAAGAAAAGGACTGACAATAGCCGGAAACGTGCAGGGGAGAGGGGGCAGAGAGGTGGGGTTGACGATAGTCGATATCTGCCTGGGGAAGGGGGGGGACACGCCTCATCAACAAGAGTACCTGCACAATGAATATTTGTATAACTAACCCTGAATTGTACCCCACAATTTTAAAATTAAAAAAAAATACTCCCGTTCATAGTCCCTTATATATTTGTGCTTCTCCAATTTGAAATTCATTTCTTTCAAAAAGGGCTAAAAACTTCAGTGATCCAAGAAAGGTTATGCAATCTGGTGCTACTGTCAGCAGAACAGAAATTATTTGAAAAACTTGATTATAGCAACAACAAAAAAAACCCAGCGGTGCTTTTGCTGAAATGAAGGCAAGAAAAACAGAGAGTGTGGCCTATACACATAATAATCTATGGATTATGTGTATCTTTATTTTGTTATTTATTTCGACATCATCAGCCTATCCACAGAATACCTAAGCGTTTGCAATATTACTTAGATATGGACATCTTTGACATTTGGCCTATTTTTAACCATACAAAATAATGTAATTGTTCATGTATCTTTGACCTTTGCCTAGGAAGGTGTATTTGTCAAGGCGGGAGGAGAGATCATGTTATCTGACTGTGTGCTAGTTAACCTGTTTTGTAACCTTAAATATTTAGACATTTGGTGAGCAGGCCTTGACCCACTCCCTAGTCCAAGCCCCGAAGACGTTTGAGAGGGACTGATCCGCTCTGTGCCCGGTCTGCGCCCACTAATGTGTTCCTTCTTTATTCAACACATATTTGCTTAACATTTTCCGAGCCAGGCGTTGTTGTAATTTCTTTCATTCAACAAACGTTTTCCGAGTATCATGAGGGTAACAAAGACTAGGCTAGGCACCAAGGACATTCTCATTGACGTGACCAACTGTGAGTGGAAGGAGTTCAGTTCAGTGGGAAGGACAGAAAGAGAGGAAAATTAGTCTCACAGCGTGGCACGTGTTTATCGGCAGTGATCACAAGATGCAGTGGGCAGACCCAAGGGAGGATAGATGCCTCAACCCGGGGACGTAGGAGGAACTAGCATTCTGGGTGGGACTTACCGGGTACGTTCACCTGAGTGCTGACACTGTTTCCCGCTCTGGAAAAAAACTCTCAAAGTGTGTTTTTCCTGTGCCCTCATCCCACGACAATCAACATGGGTGGGTTCTGTGACCAAATGTGGGGGTTTCTTCCACCACCAAGCTGCGGACACCAGCTGGGTGTCCTTCAATTCAATTCCAACACTACTTGAAGAGAGTGTCAGATCCCACAGGGTGGGTGCTCAGCCCCGCAAGACTGTCCTCCTGCCTCTAGACACCAGTCTCAAGTACGGGCCTCCAGAACTTCTGACTCATTGGCTTTAAGTTGGGGTTGCCATGACCCCCCTCCTTGGGTTCGATTAATTTGCAGGAGTGGCTCACAGAACTCGGGGAAACACTTGCTTTTGTTTAACGGTTTGTTGTAAAGGCTCTTACGAAGGATACAGGTGAAGACATGCGTAGGGCGAGGTGTGGGGAGGATGGAAGCTTGCATGCCCCCCCTGGGTGCCTCTTCCAGGACCCTCCACGTGTTCAGTCGTCCTGAAGCTCCCTGAACCCAGTCCTCCTGAGTTTCCATGGAGGCTTTAGGACATCAGCCTTCCTTCTCCCAGAGTATAGGGTGGGACCCTCTCTGGGCAGGTCTTAAGCCCCAGAATCAGAAGGTAGGGGAGATCAGAGTCCTGCCTTGGAGTCGGGGGGCAGGAGAGGTAAGAGATTCTGTTTCTGAGGACTGCCCCGAGGCCTAAAGCACCCCAACCTTACAGTGAAAGGCTGTGACCAGGCCCGTGGGAGTTGTGCGAACCAGTCTTTGTGTCACGACACCACAGGCCACCCCATGGTTTTCAACCACAGATCCCGTCCATCAAAAGAATATACACAACCATTTATGGCTAGTGCTGTCCATCCTGTCACATGGACGTCCCCCGGGGTGAGATTCCAGAAACAGAGGTAGTCTCGGCAAGCACACAGCTTCAACCTGCAGGCATCTGGGGTTGCTGGGCTAGGAGACGACGTCATCTCTAGCTCTGGCCTCTTTCGAGGTGCTGATGCGATCTGAGCGTTCCCTCGATGTATAACCCACGGGTCCATCCTTCACTTTCAGCTGCCATTGCTACCCCAAGCTTTTCCACCCTTGGCAGGGACATTAGGCTCGGCCACCGGGCTGGTCCAGACTGCTGGAAGCAACACGAGTCTGGCAGGTGCCTCCCCCTCAGCCCACCCCCACTCACACAGGGCAGGGTTACATGGGTTCCCAGCTAGTGGGCCTCACCCACCTCCAGGCGATGTCGCTGCGTTCAGTCTTAACCCCGATTTTGTTCATTCTTATTTTAATTTTATTTTTTTGAGTCGGAGTCTTACTCTGTCGCTCAGGCTGGAGGGCAGCAGCATGCTCTCAGCCACCACAGTCTTGACCTGCTGGGCTCAGATGATCCTTCCGCCTCAGCCTTCCGAGTAGCTGGAACTACAGGCCCGTGCCACCATGCCCGGGTAGATTTTGCTGATTCTTCACCCCAAATTTGCCAGATGGTGGGAAGGCACAACCACCCCCCCATCAGGCCCTCAGGAATTCTGGCAGAGTTGACAAACACAGGGATAGTTCCTTGCTTAGAAATCACCCCTGCTTCCCGCACCTGTAGTTGCAGCCTTGGCCACTGCGTCAGGCAGGGAAGAAAAAGACCTTTTTTCGAGATCTGGGGAAGAAAGAAAAAATTGTAGTACATAGAGCAGCATCTCCCATCCTCTCTTCCCCAGATCAACCAGAAAAACAGAAAAAAAAAATCTGGTGGGGACACTGGCTTGGTCCCACTCGTGTGGAGTGTGAGTGTACACTCATGACGGCATGTAGGCCAGCCCTCCATGCCTGCATTCCGCCATTGTGGACAGCCAGCATTTCGACTGCCCAGTCTGCTTCTCTATCAAGCTAGTGGTTCAAGGAGGGCATCCTTCTGCCCACCGTTGGCCACTGTTCAGACCAGCATGTTCCTTGGTCTGGAGAAATGGTGGCCGGCCGCTCAGATCCCTGACATATCTCCTGTTCTGGTTCTTTCTCTTTTAGGACACTCCAAGCACTCACATCCTCCACTCCAGGGTCAGGGTCTGCTCCTGTCAAGACCCGTTTGGGACCCCTCGGAGCCACCAGCGCCAGTCTCCCTGCCAACCATGCTCAGGGCCTTCCCGGCAGGGGATCTGCGCGTGGCCACTGGCAGCCTCCGTCCCTCTTGCGGGCACAGAGGCGAGTTCTTACTGGCGTCTGGTGCCCAAGAGGGTGCGAGAGGAGCAGGCATAGGGCCAGCCACCTCTGAACGGCTGCAGCCCTCCCCATCCACTCGCACCTTGGGCCCAGCCGGCCACCTCCGCGGAGCACACGGGACATCTCTTGTCGATTCCGGTCACCTTCCGACCTGGCGGGGAGGGAGTTCCTCTCATGGGTGCTGCCGTGTTCTGCCTTAACTCACCCTCGAGTCTCACAGCAATGGCTCTGCGTGGGCGTCCCTTTAAAAGCCTGGTTTCTGTTGTCCTCTTGCCTGAATGTACAGCCAGGCCGTTGGTCACTGCCCGTGAGTCAGCACGAGGCCAAACATAGAAACCTTTACCACCATTCAGCTCTTCCGATCCTGTTAGGAAAATGGCATGCACTCCGGTCCCCTGAGCGGAGCTGGTTTTCCGTCTTTGATCAAAGCAGCAGCCTTTCAACGAGGATACTGTCTATTCACTTTGAAGCGGATGTCTCTAATCGCGTGGCAGAGCCGCTCCTGGGCACAGTGCAAGTGTGGACAGAATCCAGCAGGCCCCCCCGCCCCCGCCACAGTTCCAGGGTCAGAAGTGGGGGAAGAGAAACTCCCTGCTCAAGTCTCTCCTCCCTGCACTCCCCAGGGGGCGTGGCCCTGTAGAAGCCACTTCCATTTGATGCTGGACCGCTTCTGAGCACGACTGTCCCTTCGAGATGCTTCTCTGACATCATCCGAGACAGCCAGGTATTTCAGGTGTCAGAATCGTTTTACGTCCCTCAGCCCTGGAGGTGACTCCAGTGGACGTTCCACAGCAAGGCAGCAGACGCCCCTCAAGTGGACGTTCTCTGGTCCAAAGTCCCAGGCATTGTCTTGAGGGCACTCACAGGCTTTGGCCATGAGCCCCAGGAAACGCTCCACAGAGGGCTGGCAGGAGGAGAATCTGTCCCTCCAGCACCCCAGCTTCTGCAGTCCCACCGGTTCCCGTGTAGTGCAGGTGTCCAGTTACTGTGGCTGGGAGGACGGGTTGACATGCCTTCTTTTCCACAGTGTGAGGTGGGGGAATCCTTCCCTGCCCAGACCCGATGCCCATCGATGCCGTCAGGTCCAGGAGACACAAGCAATCCCCACGATGCGTGTCCTAATGCATCATCATCCTTTCAGTTCCATCACGCTATCAACTCTGACATGTTTGTGTCCCAGTTTCAGGGACTTCTCCACCCACAAGCCATTTCACCTTCCCTTGTGCAAGAGGATTTGGGACCCCAGCCAAGCACTGGGCCAAGGGACTCCTGGCACGCTGTCACTCGGGACCTCGATGAACCCTTCTGACCATCGTCCCAGGCACTTCTACGTGGGACTTTCTATAGTGATCTTTATTTTCAGGGTTTTTTTGTTTTTTTTTTTGAGTTGGAGTCTCGCTCCGTCACCCAGACTGGAGTGCAGTGGCTGCTCCCGGCCACCGCAGCCTCGACCTGCTGGGCTCCGGCGATCCTTCCGCCTCAACCTTCCAAGTAGTCGGAACTACAGGCGTGCGCCACCATACCCGGCTAATTTTTTGATTTATTGTAGAGATGAAGTCTCGCCAAGTTGCCCAGGCGGGTCTCAAACCCGCGGACTCAGGCAATCCACTCACCTCGGCCTCCCAAAGCGCGGGATTACAGGCTGAGCCACCAAGCCCGGCCAAGAATAATGTTTTAAACATAAATCAATGAAATTTAAAACAAGCCGAATAGCTGGGACCAGAAATGTATGTCACCATGCCTGGCTAATATTTTAAGGTCTCATTATGTTGCCTAGGCTGGTCTCGAACATTTGGGCTCAAGTAATACTTCTGCCTTGGCCTCTTTGGAGTGCTAGGATTACAGAAAGGAGCCATCACGCCCAACCCAACTTATTTCATAAGGCAAGTGTTACTTCGATGGAAAACCAGACAAAGATGGTTTAAAAAAAAAGCCAGCAATGTATAAAGGTGCAAAAATTCCTTTTTTTTTTTTTTTGAGTCAGATTCTTACTCTGTTGCTCAGGTTGTAGTGCAGTAACACACTCGTGGCCACCACAGCCTCAACTTGCTGGGCTCAGACTATCCTCCCAAGTTCCAAGTTGCTGGAACTACAGGTGTGCACCACCAGGTCCGACTAATTTTTTTGATTTGTTGTAGAGACAAGGTCTTCCCAAGTTGCCAAGGCTGGTCTCGAACTCCTAGATTCAGGCAGTGCTCTTGCCTCTACCTCTCAAAGTGCTGGGATTACAGGTGTGAGCCACCAGACAACCCAAAGTGCAAAAATTTCTTAACAAAATATTGCATTTTTCAGCAATAGAAAAAAATAATTACATACTATGACCACATGGGGTTCATTCCAGGAAGGTAAGGCTGGTTCCATATTCAAAGGTCAATCTATGTAAACCACCATATTAACAGGCTAAAGAAGAAGAAATACCACATGATCATATTAATCATGCAGAAAAATACTTGACAAAATTCAGTACTCATTTATGATTTTTTAAAAACTCTCAGAAAATGTAGAATTAGAGAGAAGCTTTCTAAATTAATAAAGAGCACTTGCAGAAAACCTACAACTAACATTATTTTTTAAAAATAGTTTATTTAGAAAGTAAATTAGAGAAAGAGTCACCTCTCCAAGATACGTGAGGGGGACAAAACTTAGGAAAACATGGCAGCCATAGCTCAAAGAGCCACATGGACACCCGTGCTTAGCAAAGCAATGGCCTAACACTATCTTTAACAGTAAAAGACTGAATCCTACACCCTATGATTCAGGATAAGGCAAGGATATCTGCTCTCATTACTCCTATTTAAGAAAATGCTTGAAGGAATGCTAGCCAATGCAATAAGGCAAGAAAATAAAAGTCATACAGATCAAAAAGGAAGAAATCAAATTGTTTCTATTTGCAGGTGACAAGATTCCCTATGTAGAAAACCTCAAGGAATCTATCTAAAACAAAAAACCCTTCTAGAACTAATATATTTAGCAAGATTACAAGAAGGAAAGTTAATATGAAAATTTATTTTATTTCTATATACTAACAATGAACACATAAACTTTTTTTTTTTTTCAGTCTGAGTCTCACTCTGTCACCCAGGCTAGAGTGCAGTGGCATGCTCCTGGCCACTGCAGCCTCAATCTGCTGGGCTCAGGTAATCCTTCTGCCTCAGCCTTCCAAGTTGCTGGAAACACAGGCATATGCCACAACGTCTGGCTAATTTTTTAATTTACTGTAGAGACAAGGTCTCATCAAGTGACTCAGGCAGGTCTCAAACCCCTGGCCTCAGGCAACCCTCTCGCCTCGGCCTCCAAAAGTGCTGGAATTATAGGCATGAGCCACTACACACAGCTATACATAAACTTTAAAATTTAAGCCAGTGCAGTGACTCACGCCTGTAATCCCAGAACTTTGGGAGGTGGAGACAAGAGGATTGCCTGAGTCCACAGATTCGAGACCAGCCTGGGCAACATGGCAAGATCTCATCTCTGCAATTAATAAAAAAGGTAACCAGGCATGGTGGCACATGCCTTTAGTTCCAGCTATTTGGAAGGCTTAGATGGAGAGATCCCCTGATCCCAGCAGGTGGAGGTTGTAGTAGCCATGAGTGTGCCACTGTACTCCATCCAGCCTGGGCGACAGAGTGAGACTCTGACTCAAAATAACAACAACAACAACAACAACAACAATAATAATATTGAGAAAAACTGGTCTACCCAATTACAGAACATACTATATAGTTACAGTAATAAATGTAGTATTTTGGGAGGATACGTACATATATCAATGGAACTTCTTTTGAGAACCCACAAATAGACCACCACAAGCATACCTAATTGATATTTGAAAAAGGTGCAAAAGTAATTCAATGAAGAAAATATAGCCTTTTCAAGAAACAGTACTGGGCCAGGCACAGTGACTCACGCCTATAATTCCAGCACTTTGGGAGGCCGAGGTGAGAGGACTGCCTGAGCCCATGGGTTTCAGAACAGCATGGGCAACTTGGCGAGACCTCATCTCTACAATAAGTTAAAAAATTAGCCAGGCATGGTGGCACATGCCTGTAGTTCCAGCTACTTGGAAGGCTGAGGCAAAAGGATCACCTGAGCCTAGCAGGTCGAGGCTGTGGTGGCCATGAGTGTGCCACTGCACTCTAGCCTGGGTGACAGAGTGAGACTCAGACTGAAAAAAGAGAGAGAAACAATACTGGAAAATTGTACATCCACATGCAAAAAAAAAAAAAAAAAAGAACCTTGACCCAATTCTCATACCCTATACAAAAATGAACTCCAAATTGATTATGGATTTAATCATTTTAACCATAAAATGTAAAAATATGAAACTTTTAAAAGAAATGTAGGAGGAAATCTTCAGAACCTAAGACTAGGTAGAGTTGATAGACTTGACATCAAAAACCTGATCCATAAAAGAGGAATTGATAAGTTGGACTTTCTAATTAAAAACATTATGGCCAGGCTCCGTGGCTCAGCCTGTAATCCCGCGCCTTTGGGAGGCTGAGGTGAGTGAATTGCCTGAGCCTGCGGGTTCGAGACCTGTCTGGGCAACTTGGTGAGACCTCATCCCTAAAATAAATCAAAAATTAGCCGGGTGTGGTAGCGTGCACCTGTAGTTCCAGCTACTTGGAAGGCTGAGGTGGAAGGATCGCCGGAGCCCAGCAGGTCAAGGCTGTGGTGGCCGGGAGCGGCCACTGCACTCCACTCTGGGCGACTGAGTGAGACTCCAACTCAAAAAAGAAAAAAAAAACCAAAAAACATTATGCTCTGCAAAAGATTCTGTGAAGAGTTTGAAAAGACAAACTACGGTTTCTGAGAAAGTATTTGCAAATCGCATATTGGAGAAAGAACTAGTATCTAGAATACATAAAGATCTCTCAAAACTCAACAGTGGAAAAGTAAAGAATCCGATCAGAACAAGTACAACCCATGCAGAGACATTTTACACACACATAAAAAGATGTAGAGATGGTAAGTAAGCACATGAAAAAATGTTTGGTACCATTAGCTATCAGGGAAATGCAAATTAAAATGACTGTGAGATATCACTATCATAATGATTAAAATAAAAAATAGTGACACCACTAAATGCTGGTTAGGATATAGAGAAACTGGATCACTCATACACTGCTGGTGAGAATAGAAAATAAGACAGTCCCTCTGGAGGACAGACGTGGTGGCTCAAACCTGTAATCCCAGCACTTTGAGAGGCCGAGGCGAGAGGATTGCCTAAGCTCAGGGATTCAAGACCAGCCTGAGCAACATAGCGAGATCTCGTCTCTACAATAAATCAAAAAATTAACCAGGCATGATGGCACATGCCTGTGGTTCCAGCTACTTGGAAGAATGAGGTGGAAGGATTGCCTGAGACCAGCAGGTTGAGGCTGTGCTGGCTGTGAACCGTGCCACTGCACTCCAGCCTGGGTGACAGAGTGAGACACCAACTCAAAAAAAAAAAAGACAGCCCCTCTGGAAAACACTTTGACGGTTTCTTAGTAAGCAGAACCTGCAACTACCATGTTGACCTAGAGAAATGAAGAATTGTGCTCACATAAAAAAGTGTACTGAGTTTGCATAGCAGTTTTGTTCATAGTAGTCAAAAACAAAAAATAAGCGCTCAAATATCTCTCAATAGATGAATGATTAAACAAATATGGTACATTCATATCTTGGAGTACTACTCAGAGATAAAAAGGAACAAGCTACGGATACCAAGAACAACCTAAATACATTATGACAACCATGCTGAGTTAAAAAAAGTCAGTCCCGGTCGGGCTTGGTGGCTCAGCCTGTAATCCCAGTGCTTTGGGAGGCCGAGGCGAGTGAACTGCTTGGGCCCGCGAGTTTGAGACCCACCTGGGA
>CAUYQG010271799.1:0-42471 GCA_963574415.1 Tarsius wallacei | reverse complement strand
CTGGGCAACTTGGCGAGACCTCATCTCTACAATAAATAAAAAAAATCAGCCGGGCGTGGTAGCACGCGCCTGTAATTCCGGCTACTCAGAAGGTTGAGGCGGAAGGATTGCCAGAGCCCAGCAGGTTGAGGCTGCGGTGGCCAGGTGGGGCCACTGCACTTAATTCTGGGCTACAGAGTGAGACTCAAAAAAAAAAAAAAAAAAAAAAAAAAAAAAATTAAACCAGACAAAGAAATTGAAAGAACATAAAATTACAAAATCAATACTTCTCATGAACATAGCTGAATAAGTTCTTTAAAAATTTTAGCAAATAATACGTCAAAATATATAAAAGATAATTTGTTATGACCAAGATGGATTCATATAATGAATGCAAAGTTGTTTTGACATTCAAAAAAATCAGTATACATAATTTACCATGCTAACAGAAATAATAAATTAAATAATGATATCTATATATAGAAAAAAACATTTGCTAGATCTTGACACCCATTCATAATAAAGCTCTCAGTAACCAAGGAGTAGAAGGGAACTTCATGAAGCTGACAAAATGCCTATTTATTGGTACTTATGGATGAAAGATTATATATTTTGTTTAATATTAGAAACATGGCAAAGATGTCCTGTCTCATTATTTTCTGTCCACTATTGGCTAGAGGTCTTCGACACTGCAGCAAGGCAGAAGAAGAAACAACTGCTCTAACATCTCCTTGGTTTTTCTCTAATTTTATATCTTTATAGAGTAAGTAAAGGACATAGTGAAGCATAGAAACACAGAGGAAGGAAGGAAAGGAGGGAGGAGGGAGGGAGGGAGAGGAAGTGAGGGAGAGAGGAGGAAGGGAGGGAAGGAGAAAAGAGTGGAGAGAGAGGGAAGAAATAAGGAACAGAGGAAGGAAATGAAGAAAGGAGGAGAGAAGGAGAAAGAAAAGAAAGCCAACTATATTGTCTCACTTAGCACTACTGTTTTATCTGTTCTCTGAATATGCTGCAATAGCTAACAACACCCAAGCCCTTTTTGAGAGATTTAATTGTAGCACTTTTCAGAAGTATTCTTGGAAAGGCATTTCTTTTTATTTGATGAACTCAAATGACTATTACAATAATACTTTTACTTTTCAGAGATAATGGGCATTTATTGAGGAATTCAGGTTAATCTCTCCTTTTCACAAGGCTGTTACATCATTTTTTTAAAAAATGAAGTAGAGAGAAACATATAAGAGTATATAGTATCAGTGAGAGTAGCTCATGTATAGAAGTAGTAATAATTGTATTCTGAAAACTTTGGTTTGGAGATTTTATATATATTTATATATATGTACATTAACATATAATAGTTTTACATTACAATACTTAATCTTCTATTCCAGTTAAAATTAAATTGTTCTAAGTAAACTGCATCAAGTGTTTATTTTAAAAGAATGTAGGTTTCCCCCACCAATATGCGAATGTTTACTTTGTAATCAAACTGAAAGTTTGTACAATTTAAATTCTTTTTATTCCCATTGTTGAGAAGTTTCACTGTTTCTTTTGTTTTAATAGAATATTTTCTTAAATTTGTATGTGTGTAGTTGTATTCTACCCACTGAACTGAAATGTGTGCCCGTTGTGGATACATATCACATAATATAAACTATAACACAGCCATCATGAAACTTCACATATTCCGAAAAGTTAAAACAGCATTTCACAGGAAAAGTTATCTGTGCAGCCAAAACAGTTATCACAAATGCAGGAACTAAAATATATGTATACTATTCTTAGAACTTTTAGTTCTCATGTGTGCAGAAATTAACTATTCTTATTACATACAACAGGTATTTGACAAAATAATTTCCAAATATACTCTCTGGTAGAATATGTGTTTTTAACAACTATTAAATATTTTGGAGAGAGTTGAAGTAGTAGAGAGGCTTGCAACATTTTCTATTTTATTTTAACTATAAAAACCAATAAAGCTGGAATGGGTGGCTCAGCCTATAATCCCGCGCCTTGGGAGGCTGAGGTGAGTGGATTGCCTGAGCCCACGGGTTCGAGACCCACCTGGGCAACTTGGTGAGACCTCATCTCTACAATAAATAAAAAAAATTAGCCGGGTGTGGTAGCGCGCACCTGTAGTTCCAGCTACTTGGAAGGCTGAAGCAGAAGGTTCGCCGGAGCCCAGCAGGTCGAGGCTGCGGTGGCGGGAAGCGGCCACTGCACTCCAGTCTGGGTGACAGAGTGAGACTCCAACTCAAAAAAACCCAAAAAACAAAAAACAATAAGGCGTTCCCATTTGGGAAAACATAAAACTAAATATGTGCGTTTCATTCGAACTTTGTGTAAGTTAGTTTAGGTTGAAATGCCAAAAAAAAAAAAAAAATTGGGGAGGTAAAAATATATTAAATATCCCATTTTAACCATTTTAAGCTGTACAATTCAGTATCATTAATTAGTCTCAATATTATTAAATCACTATCACTATTTCCAGAATTCCCAGACACTCTTGTACCCCTTAGGCAATAACTCCCCATTTTTCCTCAGTCCCTGGTAATTTTAACCAACTTTTTGTTTCCATAAATTTATGTAATGTAATTATTTTATAAAACTGGTATTATAAAATATTTGTCATTTCATGTTTGACTTATGTCATTTAGCACAATGTTTTCAAAGTTTAAGAATATTGTAGCATGTGTCAGAACATCACTCAGTTTTATGAATAAATAGTATTAAATTACATACCACATTTTGATTATCCATTCATTTGCTGATGGACCCTTAGATTACATCTACCTTTTAAATCTTTTAAATAATGTTTCTGGCAGCACTGGTTTGCATGTTTCTGTTTCTGTTCTTGTTTTCAGGTCTATGGTGTTTATATTGGAGATAATTTTCTGGATCATGTGGAAATTATTTTTAGCTTTTTGAGGAATTTAAATGTTTCCACAGTGACTAAGCTAGTTTATATCTTCCCCAATAATGTAAAAGATTTCCAATTTCTCCACATCCTCACCAATTCTTGTTATTTTCATTATTACTATCATCATTGTCATCTTAGGGAAGGTAAAATGGTACCTCATTGTGGATTTAACTTGTATCTTCCTAATGATTAATGATGTTGAATATCTTTTCATGTTCTTGTTGGTCATTTGAATACATTCTTTGTAGAAATGTCTATTCATGTCCTTGGCCCATATTCAGTTGGGTTGTTTGACTTGTTGGTTCAGAGTTACAGGAGTTCTTTATAGAATCTGAATAGTAAAACTTTAAGAAACATATGATTTGCAAATATTTTCTCCCAATCCGTGGGCTTTTAAAAAACTCTCTTGATAATTGCCTTTGATATGCCAAAGTTTTTAATTTTTGCAAAGCCCAACTTTCTGTTTTTACTTTTGTTGATTATGCTTTTTGTGTCATACTTATGAAACTATTGCCAACTCCAAGCATAAAAATTTATTTTATGTTTTCTCCTGAAAGTTTTGTGCTAGCTCTTAAGTTTAGCTTTTTAGCCCATTTTGAGTTAATTTTCTTTGAGGTACAATGTAAGGGTCTCACTTAATTCTTTTGCATGCAAATGTGCAGTTTTACCTCTTACTATTTGTTTAAGAAATGATTTTTGCCTCATTGAATCATCTCAGCTCTCTTGTTGAAAATCAGTTGACTTGACACATTAATGTGTTCTTACAGTAAAAAAAGCAAAAAACAAAATTTATTATACTACATCTCACGTTTGGGAATCAGAACGCAAAGTTGGAGGTTAAAAAAAAAAAGCTAGCTTAAGTATTCAGCGTTGATAACTGTAAGAAATATTTAGGGTGGGGACAAACAATCCTACAATTTCATGATTCAGTAAACTTACAACATGAACACTGGCAAGCCCTCCTCCCTTTCCCTAAAATGTAAAGACGACATTTTAAACAACTACCTGAAACCCAAGCCTAGGTTATAAATGTAGCTTTGAATGATAGAGGTTGAATAAATTAGAAACAATTAGAAAGGCAATGGCAGCTTTTAAAAAAAATAATTAAAATCAACAATTACAGAGAATCTCTGTTTTATTTCTTCTTCTGTATAAAACTTTCTTTCCAGAAAACTTAGAAGACTGTCATCATATAAAATATTGGTTTGACAAATACATTAGAATTTGGGTCAGGTTGATAAATTATACTGGAAATGGCATAACTATAAAATGGTATGTCTCAAATAGCTACATCAAATGACTGTAGAAAATCATGCCTCATCCACTTAAAACTGGATTTACTTTTTTCTGATTTTGCTGAACAGCATTTACCATTAGAGTGGACATTGAGACACCTTGATTTTTTTTTTCTTATTCCGCCACAGTTTTCTTTGACAACTTGAAAAGTAATTTAAACTCAATAAAATGAAGATAATTGCACTTACCTCACAGAGCTGTAGAGAGTGTTAATGAGATCATGTCTACAAAGTGATTCAAAGTCTTTAGTTTGTCATATAAATAGCAAGCATAACTATATTTTTCCAGATGTCTAATAATGATAACTATAAATATGATGAACTGAAAAGTTAAAAGACTGCCAGTAAAAGTAAAATGCTTTCATTTTAATTGTTAGGCATTTAAATGTTCCCTCTTGCATGTTTGGATTACAGGAAATGCACAGAACCATTAATTATGAGTTTTATTTTTAATAAGGACATGTACCCCAAGTTTAAACTCAAGAGTACTTAACTTCTAGCCAAATAGGGAAAAACTAATCCACCTCTTTTTTGCAATTATGTTTAATAAATCACTGTAGAAGTATAATACAATAAATCACGGCATAAATTTTAATGAAACCTATACATTATTTCTTCAATAAAAGAAATAAAAGATCACGGCTTCAGTTCCAAATCTCATTAGTCAATTGTTATACCTTCAGTGTGTCTTTATTCTTGAGCTGATAAAGCCAAATTCTCTATTCTATTCAGTTGTTATCCTGTTAAATATTTCTCAGTGCAAAATTTCTTGTAATCAGACCCTAACTATTTTTAAGTTTACAGCCTATACTATAATCCTACTGCTGTCAACCATTTGTGAATTAGAGTACTTATCCTTGAAACTGAATTGCATTTTACATTAAATGAGCCAGAAAAAGCAATGTTGATTCTAACGGGAACAGGCATGATAATCTCCTGGCAAAGATGCTCTTCAAAGTACTGATTTTTGGCAGCTGTGGTGGTTCACTGCCTACTGTACTTGGCCTTGGGATAGACATTGCAGACAGGGACTTTGAAATGAGACCAGACATTAGGTCTGGATTCAATAATTACCAGAGTAAAAGAGGTCACTCTCTACAGCAACCAGCAGGGTAATTGCATCCTAAAGGACAGCAGAATTTCTTGTCATGTCTCATGAGGGCTGTCTGATTTGCATTGATCTGATTGGTTATTGCTGGACCACATCCAATGCGCTGTGAAGATTCAATAGTACATCACATTTCACACACACACACACATACACACAAATTTTTTAAAAAATGTAGACTGAAGGAGAAAAATTTCAGTAGCTTCTTGTAACAGAGAAACAAGTGTCATTTTGATTTTAATTTTCCTCAAAATTAAATGAGTTCAAATCCATCAAAATTAATGAGTTCACTGCTGTATATTGGAGTTAAAATGAGCATTCTTCATTTATGCACTTAGACATTGTTTAAAGAACCTTCGTTTCACAGCAAAACTGATTCAGAAAATGCCTTTTTTCTCAGTTACCCATATTTTTAGTAGCTACTGAAAAAATTTCGTTAGGATTTCAGATTAACAGTTGTTATTGATATTCAAATAAAAATTATTAATGTTTATCTAAATGCACGTGCATATGCACACATACACAACTCACTCCAAACCACTGTCATCTCCCATTTCCATCTCCATGATTATTCTCAGCAACTGTAGAAATAAGGGTTTCTGTCTGCCTCAGGTCAGAAGACGATAGGAAATACTTATTTGAAATGTAAAACTTCTTGTATAACATGAAATTAAACTTTTTGCCAGAATTAATAAGACAATGGTAGATAAAACCTTTCTAGTAAGAAAATGAGCCAGGAATGCTATAATATTAAGTATATGTCTTTCATATTAGGACACAATTTAAAAAATAGTTTATAAATTTAATTAGATGCAAGTTTTATCTAAAAACTAAGGGAAAAGAGAAACTTCCTTCTTAGTTTCTGGTAATTAACTATTGATTTAAAAAACACTCAAGTAAAAATCAACTGTATTTCTATACAGAAGCAATTTACAATTAAAAATGAAATTAAGAAAACCAATCAATTTATAATAGTATCAAAAGGGAAAGTATCTATAAATAAATTTAACAAAAGGAGTGTAAGATTGATACATTGAAAACTAGAAAACATGTTGGAAGCAATAAAAGACCTCAATAAGTGGAAAAATATCCTGTGTTAATTGGAAGACAATATTGCAAGGAAGCAACACTCCCCACACTGATCTACAAATTCAGTGCAACTTTCCGTCAATAGCCTGGCTGGATTTATTGCAAAAATTGACATGGTGATCCTAAAATTCATATGGAAATTCAAGTTTCCCAGAACTGGTAAAACAGTGTTAGGAAAGAAGAAAGTTAAGGGACTCACACTTCTTGATTATGAAACTTGCTGCAAAGTTATAGTAATCAGGATGGTATGTTCTGGCTTCAGGATAGACACAAAGATCAATCAAACAGAATTGAGGGTCAAGAAACAAATATATACCTTGTCACTTCATTTTTGCAAAGTGTAGCAAGACAACTCAATAGAGAAATAATGGTCTTTTTCCAACAACTGGTGCTGAAATAACAAGATATTTGTATGCAAGAAGAAGAAGTCTTTTTTTACAGAATATACAAGAATTAACCCAAAATACTTAAAAAATGTAACAACTAAAATCAGAGAAATGTTGGAAGAAACTGGTGAAACTTTTGAGACCTTGAATTTGACAATGTTTTCTTAGGTATGACGTGTAAAGCAAAAACAACTAAATTAAAAAGAAATAAATTTGGCTTCATGAAAATTAAAACCCTTTGTATTTCCATTTTTTAAAAAATCAGAAAATATAGTTTATTTAGAAAATAAATGAGAGAGAGAGGAGATTCACATCCTCAAGGTAAGGGAGGGGGCCAAGGCAAGAAACATGGCAGCCATAGTTCAAAGAGCCATGTGGAGTTTAACACACCAGAGTTTAACAAAGCAATGGTGAAATCTTTGTATTTCAAATAATACTATCAAGAAAGTGAAAGAACAAGTCACCAAATGGAATAAAACGTTAAATGGAATAAAGCATACCATGTATTTGATTAAGTCTAATAATATCTAGTATCCAAAATATGTACATTATTATTACTTGATAAAAACAACTCAATTTTTAAAAAATGCAAATCAAATTATTTGAAATAACATTTCCCCAAAATAGATATACAAAGGACCACTTATTATGAGAAAGAATGTTCAATATCATTTGTCACGAAAAAAATGCAATTAAAAGTATTTTACAACATTCAGTTGACTAAAATAAAAAAGACAGACAATAACAAGTGATGGGAAGGTAAATAACAGATAAGTAGAAATCTTCATACAAGGCTGGTGGAAACATAAATGATGCAGACACTTGGGAAAACAGTTTGCCAGTTCCTTAAAAAGTTAAACATAGATTTTCCAGACAACCAAACATTCCCAAATCTACTTATATACCCAAGATGAATGATAACATATGTTCACACACACAAAAATTACACATGTATTTATCGCAGTACTCTTCAGACCTGTACCCTTAATCACACAGTTGCACAGCAAATTAGAAACAAATAAAAAAATCCATCAACTAATCAATGAATTAATAAACTAGAATGCTATTCATTCATTAAAAAAGGGTAATAAAGCCGGGCTCGGTGGCTCAGCCTGTAATCCCGCGCCTTTGGGAGGCTGAGGTGAGTGGATTGCCTGAGCCCGTGGGCAAGCGAGACCTCATCTCTACAATAAATCAAAAAATTAGCCAGGCGTGGTAGCACGCGCCTGTAGTTCCAGCTACTTGGAAGACTGAGGCGGAAAGGATGGCCGGAGCCCAGCAGGTCGAGGCTGCGGTGGCCGAGAGCGGCCACTGCACTCCAGTCTGGGCGACAGAGTGAGACTCCAACTCAAAAAAAAAAAAGGTAATAATACACGCAACAACATGGACAAAACTTGAAAAACATTAAGTCAACTAAGTCAGACATAAAAGGTCACATGCAATATGATTCCATTTATGTGAAATGTTCAGCATACGCAAACCCATAGAAATAAAAAGGAAATTTAGTGGTTACTAGGGTCTGGAAACTGAAAGAACAGAAGAATAAGGGAGGTTGGTAGTTTCTTTTGGGAATGAGAAAAAAATTCTCTGTGATTAGTTATAATGATTGCACAACCTTGTGAATATGTTAAAAATCACTGAATGGTGAATTTAAATTGTGAACTTTGCCATATAAATTATATTTCAATACAACAAAATCATTGGAGAATTATCAAATTAAATGTTAGTGAAGCAATGGTTTACAAAGGCACATAGCAATCGTGTTCAAAAGAAATATACATAATTTTCTAATCTGTTTATTTTTTCCCTCTATCCATAATCAAAAATTATGGAAAAGAAATGTTCTAGGAATTACAAACTTGATATGAAAAGTAGACACTAGGAATGTTTTCTGCTATCAAAAACATACTTTCTTTGTATAATGGTGACTATGAAATTTTATCCTAGTCTTGTATGCTTTTCTCTTATAAACATCAGGGAAATTGTGTTATGATTCATAATGAAAATCAGTTGTAGTCATGAGATAAGAAGTGCCATCATCTTAATGTATCAGCCGTATTTTCCCTAATAATTACTTTTTTCTTGATACACTTTCTTCAACCGGCTTTGAGAAAACCTACTTTGTTTTCCTCCCCTATTATTGGCTATTTATTCCCAGTACCTTATGTAGATTCCTTTTTTTCTTCTTGATCACCTTATGTTGAGTTGCTCAAGGCTCAATTTTTCCACTTACCGATTTTGTCCACATTTACTCTACATTTATTCTGTTAGGAAATTCAGTGTTGGCTTTACCTTTAAAATAAATTCAACACATGTCCATTTCTCACCACAATGACTGCTTCCTCTCTGATCCAAGTCACTACTAACTCTTAACTCACTGTAATAACTTTCTAAAATCATCCACTTCCTTTTCTGTAACATATTCTTACCTAAAAATTAAGGTAATCCTTTTAAAATATAAATGACTTTATGCCACTTTTCTGCTTACAACCGCTAAATGACTACTCATTTTACTCAAAAAGCATTAATTAGTATAAAGTCTACAAGACACTGCAGGATATGGTCCCCATTATTTCTCTGATCTCCCCTTTTATTACATTTTATTAACTCATTTGGTTTTAACGTGTTGCTTACTGATGTATCCAAAGTTCCTAAAATTATGTCTATCACATAATAGGTTACCAATACAAATTTGTTGAATTTATTAAAACAGTGGAATTTTTGATAAAGATAGTGAGATTATAAATCCTGGTTGCCATCAATCACTTGTACAATATTAAGAAAACTATTGTTCTCTTCAGTGTCTAAGCTATCCATATGTAAATTCAAGTGGGAGACCACAGGATCGCTAACGTCTTTTTCTATGATAATTTTTTCACCCTTATTTTATTTTATTTTTCATTTTTTCTTCTTTGTTTATGCTGTAGCCAGAAGAATTGGGCAAGAGAAAGAAATAAAAGGGATAGAATTGGAAAGGAAGAAATTAAATTTTTCCTGTTCCTAGACAACATTGTCTTGTATGTAGAAAATCCTAAAGACCCCTCCACCTCATACAAAATAAACTGTTAAACTATTATATGGGTTCAGTAAATTTACATGATGTATATCATCATAAAAAGACAGCAATGTTTTTATAGCTTAATAATTAACTACTCCCAAAATAATCAAGGTAAAAAAATCCCACTTACATTAGATACATACATTTAAAAACTTAAAAACAAATTAATCAAGAATGTTAAAAAAACTTAAATGTTGAAAACTATAAGAAACTTATAAAGGAAACTGAAGAAAACACAAATAAGTGAGAAGGCATCCTGTGTTCATGAGTTGAAAAAAAATAGTATTGTTGAAATGTCCCTACAACCTAAATTAGTCTACTGATTCAGTGAAATTCATGACAAAATTCCATGACAAAATTCCAATTTTTATAGACCCCAAAAATCCTTGATTAGTCCATGCAATCCTGAACAAAAAGAACAGAGCTGCAGGTATCACACTAGCAGACTTCCAAATAAGCAATAAAGCTGTGTTAATCAAAACAGCATGGTACTGGCATAAAAATCAACCACTTAGCTTGATGAAATAGAATAGAGAACCAAGAAGTAAACCAACACATTGTCAGTCAATTGAGTTTTGGAAAATGTACCAAAAAGACCCAATTGGGAAAGTACAGGCTCTTAAATAAATAGTGTTGGGAAACTGAATATCCATACACAAAAAAAATAAATTTAGAAACTTAACTCATACCATATATAAAAATAACGACACTCACACTGAAATGTATTAGCATCACATGACGGCTCAAAGGTATACATACCATATTTGAACTCATCACAATATCAACAGGAGGTGGCTAAAAAATTATCATAGTATGCAATATTCATCACAGCTAATTTCATGCAGTTATGATTTAATACTACATCCTTGTGTTTGGTTACATTTCTATCCACTGTGAAAGACACCATGTACATTCTGTAATTGTGTGAATATGGTTTGATAAGTTATAACTTTACTCAATAGTTTTGTGTATATTTTATAGTACTAGTAATAAACTAGACTAGTGTTTATCTATCTATCTATAATACATTCATGACATGCTTAATATTTTCTTAATTTAAAAAATATTTCTGGACTATGTAGTTAGTCTAGGATTGTTTTCAAATTATTACAAATCTCCAAAACTTTAAAAAATATATTTATTTCTAAGAGTCCACATATATGTGTACCCATAGAGTCCTAATTGTGCTGTTTAAGGGTAAATATATACAAATTTTATTTGTCAATTAAAAATAAATAAATATTTTAAATAATAAAATTATATAGCCAGATTCAAAGAAAAATGTGAAAGAAGCAAAAATGAATCAAATAAAATATCTGAAAACTGTCCAGATGTATTTTGTTTGTTTTTATTAATTAATTTAGGGTCAGAGAGATTATGCAATATTTAATTCTTTAAAATTTGCTGAGACTTATCTTATGGCCCAGCATATAATTTATTTTGGCTAACATTCTCTGTGAACTTGACAAAAATTTATTATGCAATCATTGCATTTAAATTAGTGTTTTATCATTGCCAATTATGTCAGGTTGATTGTAATACTGTTCGAGTCTTTACTATCATTGCTTTTTTTCTGCCTACCTTTTAAAACAATTACTGAGAAATGAGTAGTTATTTTGTGGGAAATAATAGTGAATTTATCTATTTCCCTTCAGTTTTTGATTTGTTAATATTTACTTCACCTAATATATTATGTTTCTTTGATAAACCAACCCTTTATCATTTGGACATTTCACTCTTTTTCTCTGGAAATAGGTGTTGTTATAAGTTTATTTATTTTTTCCAATATTAAAATAAACACCCCAGATTTCTTATGACCTAATATTTCCATGGCAAATACTTTATCGTTCTTTTACATTTAACAAAGCTTTAACATTGTTAAATGTGTTTCTTTTGTAAATAGCATATAATTGGGTTGGAATTTTCTTCCACACTTTGACAATTCCATTCCTTTATTTAAACTTTATTTGTTCCAATAAATTTTAGCAATTATTGTTAAAAATGAGGTTTTTAAAAAAATTTCTGCTGTATTCTTTTCTATTTCTAGTACATAATCATCTTGGCCATTGTCTTATCAGCCAATGTTCTATGTCTAGTGCCTGTTCTATTCGCCTTTACTCTATGTTTGGTGTTTGTTCTAGGGTTGAAAAATGAGTCTTTACTTACTATCATTTATATTTTTATTTGATATAAGTATCTTGAAATAGACTACTTCTATATCTTCTCATCAACCTTCTAGAATGTTACATTTTACATCTATACATTTTATACTTCATAATATATGTATTGCTTTACAGCCAACTTTTAAAGAAAAAAATCAGAAAATTCATTTTAAAAATTTTGTATATATTGATGTCTTCTATTTCCTGTAATTTCATCTCATAGGATTGAGTTATTAACCAGTATCATTTTTGCACAGCCAAACGAACACTCTTTAATCAGTTTTGAGGTAGAGGACTACTGAGAACCAATTTTCTTACAACTCTAAAAACCACTTTTAGATAAATTTTATATTTGAAGTTTAGTTTCAATAGATAGGTAATTCTGAAAGAAAAAATTCACCTCTCCTTTATACACTTTAAAGGTGACTTTAAGTATTCTAGCTTGAATTGTTTGATCAGAAATGTGTCTTATTTCTCAAATTACCTGTAAAAGTCTCTTTCAATTTTTGACTCATCAACTTGGATTCATTTTGGTATAGTTTTCTTTCTGCTTATTATTATTTGGATTCTTTGAGCTTCTTGAATCTTTGTATTTATTTATCTATTTATTTATTTATTGAATGGGAGTCTCACTCTATTGCCCGGACTGGAGTGTAGTGGCACACTCCCGGCCACTGCAGCCTCGACCTGCTGGGCTCCAGCAATCCTTCCGCCTCAGCCTTCCAAGTAGCCAGAACTACAGGCACGCGCTACCACGCCCAGCTAATTTTTTATTTATTGTAGAGATGAGGTCTAGCCAAATTGCCCAGGTGGGTCTCGAACCCGTGCGCTCAGACAATCCACTCACCCCGGCCTCCCAAAGCACTGGGATTACAGGCTGAGCCACCATGCCTGGCCTTTGTGTTTATAAGTATCATAAAATTAAAGAATATTTTGCCGTTGTTTTATCAAATATATTTTTTCACCCAGATGACTTTTTCTTTTTAATAACATACTTTTGACACATATGTTAAACCTTTTTATATTGTTCATGAGTCATTGAAGCATTCAAGTTTTTTTATTAGCTTTTTATCTTTGTGCTGTAGTTGTAAATTTCTATTGCTCTTTTCAAATTGATGATTTTCTTGGTGGGTCTAATCTGTTGCAGTGCTCAGTCAACATTTTTTTTTGTTTGAGAGTTTGTATTTTTTACTTGTAAAATTCACATTCGGTTTTATTATGCAGTTTCAAAGGCATTATTGAGAGTATATTTGTTACCTTCTTTTGCCAAAAAATTGCAAAAATATTGGATTATCAATAATAACTATTTAGAAATAAAATGAAAATATTTTGAATTCACATTGGCAAATATTAACAAATACATAAAATTACTATTACAAAGAAACAAAGGTTTTGATTTAATCTCATTGATTAAAAAAGTAATTTACTAATGCAGACATGTTCTTGTGGTTTATTTACTTAATCACTATCATTATCTGATCTTATGTAAAAATTATTGACTACTGTGCTAACTTTTATATTGTCAAGAAAATGCATGACCAGAAGTTGAGTTATAATTATGAATATATTCTTGGTTTGCAAAGAATCTCTTTACAGGATTATTGTTGAAGAATGTTCCCAGATAAAGCTACACTTCAAAGACTGGGATAAGTACCCACTTTATTATATAAGCATTAATGCACAAATATGAGGACCACAAAACAAACAAAACAAACATGACATCATCCAATGAACAAAAACAACAATGAACAAAAAGATGGCAGTGACTGACTTTAAAGAAATGGAGGTGTATAAAGTGTCTAACAAAGAATTCAAAATAACTTTTATTAAAAAGCTTGACAAACTTCAAGAAAACACAGTAACATGATTTAGAAATTTATTAGAAAAATTTAACAATCAGGTTGAAAATAAAAATCAAATAGAAATTCTGGAGCTGAAAAATATAATCAACAAAATAAAAAGTTCAATAGAAAGCATTGGCTGGCCGGGCTCGGTGGCTCAGCCTGTATCCGGAGCCTTTGGGAGGCTGAGGATTGCCTGAGCCTGCGGGTTCAAGACTCGCCTGAGCAACTTGGCGAGACCTCATCTCTACAATAAATCAAAAATTAGCTGGTGTGGTAGCACGCACTTGTAGTTCCAGTTACTTGGAAGGCTGAGGCGGAAGGATCGCCGGAGTCCAGCAGGTTGAGGCTGGGTGGCCGGGAGCAGCCACTGCACTCCAGTCTGGGCAACAGAGTGAGACTCCAACTCAAAAAAAAAAAAAAAAGAAAGCATTGGCAGCAGAATTAGTTAAGCAGAAGAAAAAAACTGAGAATTTAAAGACATACTATTTGAAAAAATACAGTAAGTGGAGAAAAAATAATTTAACAAATTTAAAAAGTATATAAAACTTTTGAGATAGTATCAGAAGAGTAAGTTGTCATCAGTGTTCAAGAAGGAGGAAGGAAGAGTAAAGGGGTAGAAAGCATAGTTAAGAAATAATAGCAGAAAACTTTTCAAATTCAGAGAAATATATAAATATTTAGGTATATGAAGTTTATAGTTTCTAAATCGGTTTTAATTCAAGTAGAATACTTCACATAATATAATCAAATTTTCAAACATTGATGACAAATAGAGAATCTTAAAATCAACAAGAGAAGAGAAGTAATAAAAATATAAGGAAGTCTCAATATGCCTAGCAGCAGACTTATCAGCATAAGCTTTACACACCAGAAACACACCAGAAGAGAGGTGAATTATGCTTTTAAAAGTACTCAGAGGAAAAAGATACCATCCAGTGATACTGTATTCTGCAAATTTTTTTCAAAAATAAAGAAGATATAGAACCAAAAGCTGATGGAGTGTACCACCTCTAGACCTCTCTTACAAGAATTGTCAAAGAAAAAATTTTAACCCGAAAATAAAGGATGCTGATGAGAAGCACTAAATCTCTGGAAGTATAGAACTAACTGGTAAAACTAAACAGTAAAATTCAGAATAATCTAATAATAATGTTGCAGTGTTGTATAAATGAATTTGTAAAGTTCCTTTACTATGAAGATTAAAAGACAAAGAAATTAAAAACAATACCTCCAATAATTTGTCAAGAAATAAAATATGCAACATAAAAAGATATAAAGTTTGTTATCAAAAAATAAAAATTTAGAAATTGAAGAGTTAATAGATAAAGTTATTTGTTTATTTAGTTTTTAGATCAAAATTAAGTTGTTAAATTTTGATTTAAGCTTAAAATAAATGGTTATAACTAAAAGGTTTTTTTGTAAGCCTTATGGCAACTACAAAGTAAAATGTGAAATATATAAAATAAAAAGCAAAAACAAAAGCATACTTTTAGAGAAAACTACTTAACAACAGAGAAATATAGTAAAGGAGGAAGAAAAGAAGAAAGAATTTAGAAAACAACTAACAAAATGACAGTAGTAAATCATTAAGTATCAATAATTGCCTTAAATAAAATTGAAAAGAATTATTAAATTAAAGTACACAGAGTTGCTGGAAATAAACTGTTTGCAACAAACATTTTACCTGTAAGAACATACACCACACATAGCCTGAGGGGAATAGAAAAGATACACCATTCAACTGGAAACCAAAAGACTACAGAAATGTCTCTTTTATTTATCGTTTTTGACTTAAAGTTTATTTAATTACATATATATGCATGTATATATATATATGTGTGTGTGTGTGTGTGTGTGTGTGTGTGTATAAATGATTAAATAAGCTTTAAGTCAAAAACTATAAATAAAAGAGACAAGGTCATTGTATAATGATAAAAGAGTCAATGTAACAAGAGACTATACCAATTAAAGTATATATGTACTCAATATAGGAGCATCTAAATATATTAAAATAAATATTAATAGATCTAGAGGGAGAAATAGACTATAATAAAGTAATACTAGGAAACTTCCAAACCCCACGTTTAGGGATAGACAGATTACCCAGATATAAAATCAACAAAGAAACTTTGAATTTAAACTGCATTCTAGCTCTTTTGTGCCTAACAAATATTTAGTTGCAGAGTATACATTCTTTTCAACTGCATATGAAACATTCCTCAGGATAAATCATATGTAAGGCCACAAAACACTTACTAACAAACTTAAGTATATTGAAATTTTACAAAAGAATGTTCTGACCTCAATAAGATAAAACTAAAAATGAATAATTGAAGGATTTTTGGAAACTTTATGAATTTATGGAAATAAACATCATGCTTTTGAATAATCAATGAATTAATAGATATTAAAAGGCAAACTTAAAAATTTCTACATGCAAACAAAAATGAAAGCACAATATGCCAAATTATATGGGATACAGTAAAAGCAGTTCTAAATATGAAGTTTATAAGAATAAATGTCTTCATTAAAAATAGTGAAAGATTTCAAATAAACAGCCTAACATTTCACCTCAAGAAAAAAAAAAGAAACTCAGCCCAACATTTATGAAGGAAGAAAATGAATGATGAAGGTCAGGAAAGAAAAAAAATAAATAAATATAGAAAAAACCAATACAAATAACCAAAAAAATTTTAGAAAAGATGAAAAATATTGACAAATTGTTAGACTAAGAAATACAAAAAGAGAGAGAAGACTCAAAATCAGAGATTAAAAAAAGACACTGATACCGCAGAAATACAGACGAGCATAAGAGACTATTATGAATAATAAAATGACAGTATATTGGACAACCTCAAAAAAGGACATATTTCTGAACATATACAGTCTACAAAAATTGTATTGTAAACAAACAGAAAATTTGACCTGAACTTGCCCATAACAAGTAGGAAAATCCAATAAGTAAAAAAAATAGTTTTTCAACAAAGGAAAGTCCAGTACTAAATTCACTGTTAAATTTTACAAAACATGAACAAAAAAGCTAATATCAGGTTTTTCTCAAGTTTTTCCAAAATATTTAAGAGGAAAGAATACTTCTAAACTCATTCTACGTGGCCAGTATTACTCAATACCAAACTGTAAGATACAACAACAATAAAAGAAAACTAGAGGCTAATATTCCTGACGAAAATCCAAGCAAAAATCCTCAGCAAAATAATAGCAAAAAAAATTCAACAGCACATTAAAAAGATCACTCATCAAAATCAAATAGGATTCATCCAAGGTTCCAAGAACAGTTCAATATAGGCAAATCAATAAATGTAACATATTACTTTTACAGAATGAATGACACAATCCATATGATTATTGTAATAGGTACAGAAAAATAATTTGCCAAAATTCAACATCCCTACATGACAAAAACCCTGAATAAATTAGGTACAGAAAGAATGTACCTTGTCACAAAAAGGATGTACATAACAAATACAAAACTAACATCATACAGAATGGGGAAAAGTTGAAACTTTTATTCTCTGAGATCAGAAAAAGACAAGGATAAAAAAAGAGAAAGAGACAAAAAATAACAAGTGTTAGTGAATATGTAGACAAAAGGGGAAACATTGTTGGTGGCAAAGTAAATTAGTGCAATACTACAAAAAACAGTGTGAAAGTTCTTCAAATTATTAACAATCGAATCACCATATGATCCAGCAAACTCACCATTGGGTATATATATCCAAAGAAAATAAAATCAGCATGCCATAAAGATGTCTGCACTCCCATGTTTATTGCAGCAATATGCACAGTAGTCGTGATATGGAATTAACCAAAGTGTCCATCAACAGATGAACAGATAAAATAAAATGTTATATATACACAATAAAAAACTATTCAGCTACAAAAAAAAAAAAATAACAGAATTCCATCATTTGTTACAATATGGATGGTCTTGGAGAACATTTTGTTAAATGAATAAACCAGACACAGAAAGAAAAATACCACATGATCTGACTCATATGCAGAATCCAAAAAAATTGACCTCATAGAAGTAAAAAACAGAGTGACAATTATCAGAGACTGGGCTGATTGGGTGAGGAAGGGGAAATGTTGGTCAAAGGATATATAATTACAGTTAGGTAGGAGTAATAATTTCAATAGCATTGTAACTATAATTAATGACCTTATAATGTACTCTTGAAAAATGCAAAGAGAGATGATAGTATTTGTTCTCACCACAAAAAATAATAACTACGTGAAGTAATACATTTGCAAATTATCTAGAGTTAACTACTTAACAATATATATACCATTGCCCCTTCAGACTCGTGGGTTACATATCTGTGGATTCAAACAACTGAGGACTGAATTTTTTTTAATGGATGAATGACTCTGTACTAAATGTGTACCAGCTTTTCTTGTCACTATTTTCTAAACAATAGACTACAATAACTATTTGCATAGCATTTATATTATATTAGGTGTAAATAATCTAGTGGTGAGCTAAAGTAATGGGAGAATGTGCATAGGTTAAATACAAGTACTATGCCATTTTATATGAAGAACTTGATCAAGAATAGATTTTGATATCTGAAAGGTTCTGGAACCAATGCCTCATAGATACTGAGGTAAAACTGTATGTGTCAAAGAATCATGTTATACACAGTAAGTATATATACTTTTATCTGTTAATTTTAAACAGATAAACATATTTTTCTTAGAAATGAATATAATGAAGAAAAGTGAATTTTAAAGTGCTAGAAACTAGTTCATGTAAATTTTTCAAATCATCAGACATTTAAAATTATAAAAATTGGTTCTACAGTACATGATTTAGAGAAACAAGTCAGTACAACTTCATGATTCAAATAAAAATCAGGGGTTCGGGCAAGATGGCATCAGATCCAGACAGAGTGTGAGGGACTCTGCATGGATGAGTGCAAAAAAAAGCTAATCATCAATAAGGGTACCTGCATAATGAACATTTGTATACCTAACCCTGAATTGTACCCCACATCTTTAAAATAAAAAATGTAAAACTTAAAAAAAAAAACCAAAAAACTAATTTGTCTCTATTTCTGTGTGCAATTTTCTCTGTCCCATTTTCTGTCCTGAGACCAGACAGAGACCTGCTTTATCTCACCCAATTCTGAGCTGCTGGCATCCCAAGCAAGCTGCATCCTGACACTGAGGGGTGATCTCTGCACTCCTCTGAAATCGACCATTGTTTGTCCAAGTGCACAATACTGGAGAGATAGATGCCCCACCCCCATACTGGACCAAACACAGACACATGCAATTGGAGCAGGAGAACCTAGCAGCAAACAGATTGAGAGCTTTTCCCAGGAAGATCTGCTGGAGTGAGCTGAATGCTGGCAGTGAGGACCTTGAAGGGAACACAAAGAGGGAACCTGAGGCAGACTCCCAAGGAAGCACCCAGAGCCTGGACAGGGCTCCAGAACCTTGCCACCAGGTCCCGAGATCTGGAGACTGTTAACTGCTGGGAAGGGAGCAATAGCTTCCAACAGAGAAACTGAGCAGACTCTCTAATGCCTGGGAAGATATATCTTACAGGGTAATCTCTGCGGAATAGGAAAACTGCATCTTGAGACCTTCCACTGATCTCTGCATTGCATGGGACTGCGCTTTGCAACCTCAGAGAACATTGCCCCCAGTGCACAAACCCTAACAGGTAATGGCAGATGTGGAACCCTAGACAACCCATCCTCTACCCTGAGCCAGCTGCTGGGTGCGAGATGCAGACAACAGAACTGACAAAGAAAGAGGTTGGTGGTGGTACTGGTTTGTTTGTTTGATTATCCCATTTGGTTTTTTAATTTGTTGGTTGGTTTTCTCTTTTCTTTCCTTCTTCTATTTCTCTTTCTTTGTTCTTTCTCTGGGTTTTGTGTGTGTGTTTCTTTTCTTTTTCTTTTTCTATTTTTCTTTCTTCTTTTCCGTTCTCCTCCTTTCCCTTTTTTCCTTCCCTCTCTTCCCTCTACTCCTTTATACTCTGACTTGAACTCTGGTGCTATGGAAGCATGCCTACTGTAAGGTCATATTGTGCAGAGACAGAGAGCAAGTTCCATCTGGCCCATTCACCAGACAGCAAACATTATGAACTGCCAATAGGTTCAGAATCCTTGCAGCTTCCCCAATCCCTAATAAGTGCACAAAATTGTAAGGAAACAGCACAACACCCGACCCCCAAAACTACTTAATAATTCAACAAACCCAGAGCCCAGACTCAAAGAAGGGTAAAAGTTAGAGCAAATATCAGGAGTGTCTGCTTCTCCATTTTCCAGTGAGCAATGAATTTAAAGAGAAAGATAGGAGAACTCCTACAAATGAAGAAAAACCAATGAATAACTTCTGGTTACCACCAGAGTCCCAGCAAAGAGTCAAAGCTAGAAAGAACAGCTACTAGGGCACAAAAAATTAATATCTCCCAGAACAACAGTATCCAGAAGGTACATACAGAGATCAGAGAATTGTTGAAGAGAATGAATAAAAATCAAGAGATGCAAGGGCTAAAGCTAAGTGAAATTGCATCAGAGCTGAACAAACTCAAGAAAGCATACTCAGGTATAACAGAAAGAAAGAACTCCATCCAAGAAATAAATAAACTGGCAAGTATGGTAAGTAGAACCAACCAAGCAGAAGAAAGAATCTCAGAGCTGAAAGACCAAAATATGGTATTAACCCAATCTATTAAAAATATAGAGAAAAAATTAAGAAGATAGAAAAAACTCTCCAAGAGATGTGTGATGTTACCAAAAAACCAAACCTACACTGGAACAAACATTCCATGTGGTCATTCAAGAAAACTTCTTCATCTGGTCACAGAGACAATTATACAAACACAAGAGATTCAGAGAACCCCTGCAAGACATCTTATGAGAAGATCAACCCCTAGACACATACTAATTCACTTACACAAAATAGGTATAAAAGAAAAAATTCTAAAAGCAGCAAGAGAAAAAGGCCAGACTACCTACTGGGGAGACCAATCAGAATTGCTGCAGACCTATCTGCAAAAACACTACAGGCCAGATGAAATTGGACCCCAAACTTTAATGTTCACAGAGATAAACAATTTCAACCAAGAATTTCCTACCAAACCAGGCTAAGCTTCATCAATGAGGGAGAATTAAAATCCTTCACAGACATCCAATTCCTAAGAGAATATGCTGCTTCAAGACCAGCTCTACAGAAGATACTTAAAAAGGTGCTATGCATAGAAGAAAAAAGAAACAAAAAAAGACCATATATTTCACAAGATCACAAACAAACAGAGTAGCAGCAGAACACACAGCATACCTGCAAAACTAAAAACACGTACATATATGAACACAAAAGCTAAACAAAAACAAAACAGTCTTATAAGAACATTATGACAGGGACAAACTCTCATATTTCAGTAATCAGACTGAAAGCAAATGGACTAAATTCACCACTGAAAAGACATAGAATGGAAAACTGTATTAAAAACATGACTCAGAAATTTGCTGTCTCCAGGAAACTAATCTCATCACAAAGGATGTCCACAGACTCAATGTTAGAGGATGGAAAATGAATTTCTAGGTGAATGGATCACAAAAGAAGGCAGTAGTCATGCTCTTAATATCAGACAAAACAGCCTTTAAGCTATCAAAAATTAAAAAGAAAGGAAGGACACTACATAATGAAAAAAGGTTCAATCCATCAACAATAACTATCTATGCTAAACGTTTCACAGCCAACACAGGAGCACCAGCTTTTACAAAGCTGCTTCCAAGTAAACTAAGAAAAGATATTGACTTTAACACTATCATAGCTGGGGACTTAAATACCCACTAACAACACCAGATAAATCATCAAGCTAAAAACCTCAACAAAGAGATTTGGAACCTCAACTGGACACTTGACCAAATGGACTTAGTAGATACCTACAGAATACTTCACCTAACAACCACAGAATATACAGTCTCATGGAATGTACTCCAAAATCGACTACATCCTCAGCCATAAATCAAGAATAAATAAATTTCACAAGATTGAAATACTGCCATTCACCTTCTCAGACCACAGTGGAATAAAAATAAGTATCACCACCAACAAAATTTTCCCAAAACCCACAAATACATGGACACTAAACATTATGATGCTGAACAACTCCTGGGTCAACACAGAAATCAAAACAGAAATTAAGATTCCTTGAAACAAATGAAAATGAAGAAATGTCTTACAAAAACCTCTGGGATACCATAAAATCAGTACTGAGAGGGGAATTTATATCTCTATGAAAAAAAAAATTGAGGAAATAGAAAGAGCACAACAAATCAACTAAAGGAGCTGCAAAGGCAAGACCACCAAAACTCCAACTTCAGCAGAAGAATCCCGATCACCAAAGTAAAAGCCCAAATAGACGTAGAAGAGAAAAATACCGTAGAAAACAGCAATGAAATAAAAGCTGATTCTTTGAAAGGATAAACAAGATTGCGGACCAGTAGTCAGAAGATCAAGAAAAAGAGACAAAGTCCAAATAAACCCAATCAGACATGCAAAAGATCAAGATACAACTGACCCCAAAGAAATACAAAAGATTATCAGAAATTACTACATATATCTGTATGGAAAAAAACTTCATAACCTAAATGAAATGGAGGACTTTCTGACATCACACAACTTCCCAAGGTTGAAACAAGAAGAAATTGAGACCCTAAATAGACCAATAACAACCCAGGAAATTGACTCCATCATAAGAAGACTACTTACAAAAAACAAAAACAAAACAAAAAATAAAAACTCTGGATGAGGCGGATTTCCAGCAGAATTCTACAAAACACACATGGAGGAGCTGTCCTATTGAAAGTTTTTCAGGCAATTGAGGAAAATGGAACACTCCCTAAATCATTCTATAAAGCTAACATCACACTGATACTCAAATAGGATAAAGATTCAATTAAGAAAGAAAGACCAATATTCCTGATGAACATAGATGCAAAAATACCCAGATTCTTGCAAATTGGATTCAACAACACATCTCAAAAATCATCCACTATGACCAAGTTGGCTTCATCCCCAAGATGCAGGGCTGGTTTAACATCCACAAGATCATAAATGCAGTTAAACACATCAACAGATGTAAAAACAAGATCCACATGATTATATCATTAGATGCAGAACAAGATTTTTATAATACAACATCCCTTCTTAATAAAAACCCTTGAACATCTAGCCATATAAAATAGTAAGAGCCATCTCTCACAGTCAACATATCGATAAATGGACAGAAATTGGAAGCATTTCCCCTGAAAACTGGAACAAGACAAGGCTACTGACTTTCATCCCTCCTGTTCAACATAGTGTTAGAAGTCCTAGGTAGAGGACCAATTAGACAAGAGAGAGAAATCAGGGGTATCCAAATAGGAAAAGAAAAAGTCAAATTATCCCTCTTTGCTGAGGATATGATCCTATACCTCAAAAATCCAAGAGAATCAGTCAAAAATCTCCTGTCACTGATAGAGGACATTGGAAAAGTCTCAGGGTATAAAATAAATGTGCAAAAGACAGTTACATTCCTATTCACCAACAACAAACAGGCAGAGAACCAAATAAAAGCATAATTCTATTCACAATAGTCACACACACACACATACACACACACACACACACACACACACACACACAATGAAATACCTTGGCATCTTCCAAACCAGATAAGTGAAAGACCTTGCCAAAGAAAATTACAAAACAGTGCTAAAAGAAGTCAAAGATGAAACAAACAAATGGAAAAATATTCCATGCTCATGGATTGGAAGAATCAATATTGTTAAGATGTTCATCCTACCAAAGGCAGTCTACAGATTTGACAGTATACCCATTAAATTACCAACATCATTCTTCTCAGACCTGGAAACAACAATACAGAAATTCATATAGAAACATAAACGACCACAAATAGACAAAACCATACTCAGCAAAAAAACAAAGTGGGAGGCATCACACTTCCAGACTTTAAAGTTTTTTATAAGGCTACAATAATCAAAACAACCTGATATTGGTGCAATAACAGGCATATAGACCAATGGAACAGGATAGAGATTCTGGAAGCAAAACCTCAATTTCTCAACCAACTCACCTTCGACAAAGCCTCCAACCAAAATCACTGGGGAGAAGAGAACCTATTCAGTAAATGATGCTGAGAAAACTGGCTGACCACATGCAGAAGAATGAAACAGGACCACTACCTATCAACATACACAAAAATCAACTAAATCTATCAAAGACCTAAATGTAAAACCTCAAACATTAAGAATCTTAGAAAACACAGGAGACACCTTAGAGAAATCGGAGTAGGCAACCAATTCCTCATCAAAACCCCAGCTGCCCATGCCATAAGAGATAGATAGACAAGTGAGACCTCATTAAATTTAAATGCTTCTGCAAAGCAAAGGAAACATCAAGAGAATGGGGACACAGCCCAAAGAATGGGAAAAAAATATTTGCCAATTGCATATCTGACAAAGGCCTAACATCCAGGATCTACAAGGAACTCCATGTGCCAAAAGGAAAAAAAAAAAAAGCCCCATTAAAAAGTGGGTCAAATACATGTGTAGATACTTCTCAAAAGAAGACATAGGAGCCGTCAACAGACGCATGTAAATTGCTCAGTCCCACTAATCATTAGAGAAATGCAAATCAAAATCACAGTGAGATACCACCTAACTCCAGTAAGAATGGCCGTCATTAACAAAACAAAAAAACAATAGATTCTGGGGAGGATGTGGAGAAAAAGGAAGCCTTCTACACTTTGTTGGTGGGAATACAAACTAGATCAACTGTTATGAAAAACAGTGTGGTGAGTCCTAAAAGAACTCGAAATTGACCTTCCATGTGACCTGGCAATTCCTCTTCTGGTAATATACTCGGAAGAATTTAAATCACTCCACAAAAAAGATACCTGCACGCGCATGTTTATTGCAGCACTATTTACAATAGCAAAAACATGGAACCAACAGCGCTGCCCATCAAAACTGGACTGGATTTAAAAACTAGTACATATACATGATGGATTATTATGCAGCCATAAAGAAGAACAAAATTATGGACTTTTCAACAATTTGGATGGATTTAGATTCTATAATACTCAGTGATTTACCACAGAAACAAAGAACTGAGTACCACATGTTCTCACTCATAAGTAGATCCTGAACATTTACCATAACACAATAAGAAAGGGATTGGCAGTCACCAGAAACTGCCTGGTGAGGGAAGTGGAGGGAGCACATAATATCAATACGGGTACATGATCTCAAATCAGGCCAAGTGGGGACCAAAGTGAGACCCAAATTACCTATACAATGACCACTTGTATACCTAATCCTGAATTGTACCCCACATCTTTAAAATAAAAAAAAAGAAAAAAACATAAAAATTGTAAAAGGAGAACTTAGTTTTCAAAGCAGTCTGGTCAAAAGAATTTTTCGGCTAAAAAATATATACACACATATTATATATTCAATAATAGTCTAAATTTTCATATCTCATATATAAAAAATTGGCATTTTCCAATATTTGATCATATTTTTAAAATGTGGGAATATACCTGGAAGAACTTAAAATGACATTGTAATAGCACATTATCATGCTGAAGTATATTTTTCCTGAAATATATATTACTCATGAAAATGAGTTTATATCACTAGAGAAAAGACTAAATTGACTTTCTATTCTGGCATTTGGAATTTTTTTGTAGTTTTATTGAGATATAATATACATATCATATAATTTACTCATTTAAAGCATGTAGTTCAATGGCTTTTGTCCACAGAGGTATGTGACCATAACCAAAATCAATTTTAAAATATTGTTATTGTTCAATAAAGCAACTCCATAACTATTAGTATCTATTCATCATCTCCCCTAACCCTCCTATTCTTTTCCTGCTCCCCTCTCCACCAGACCGTCTAGCCTCAGGCACTCGCTTGTTTAGCTTCTATTTCTATTTACTTTAGAAATTGATAGTGTATAATCACTCACATAAAGGGACAATTAAAGAAAACATAGCCAAAATAAAAGTATTTACATTATAAATATATATGTAACATTATATAAGAAACTAAATGAACATCCTATATTCAGGATTTTTTCATGATTGTGACATTTATTGTAATTTGTTTCTTCAGTATAAATACATACTTATTTTACTAATTTTATGCTCTTTTCTTTAAAGAAATGTTTGTCAATATCATATATACTTCAGGTCACAATAAAGAGAGAGAAATCTCATAAAATTAAGAACAAGCGTAGATAAAAACATAATTCATAATAAAAATAAGAAAATTTAGCAAAAAATAAAAATTATTTAACTCAGTAATGATATAGTAAATAACAGCTGAAAAGTTTTATTATATAGATCAAATTAAAAATTTTATAAATATGTATAAATGCTAGCAGTAGTCATACATGTCTAGAATGATTAATAATTGGTACAAAATTTTCTGAAAAGGAATATTCCATATATATAAAAAGACTTATCATATTCTTACTTGTTGATACAATAATTGCACTTATGTGAAAGTTTCCTACCTAAAAAATACCATGTATTACTTTATTACTGTATGATTATAACAATTATAAATACTCAACACATGGAAATTGGGATATGTATTTTTTTAAAAATACTTGTTGGAAAATGTAAATATGAAAGACTTTGGCAACTTGTAAAGCTTCTGCTTTTGTCAAGTTAAGTGGTAATATAAAGATGTGGATAGTATGATCACACACTTTATAAAGCAAAATGCAGAGGGAATAAAATATAAATGGAATTGCTAAGAGAGTTTGTCTTTGGTTGATTTTGTTTTTGCTTAACATTTTCTCCTTCCTTTTTTCTTTCTGGTCCCCTTCCTCCTATTCTTCTCGCTCTTTCTTGCTTACATTTCCCTTATCTCCTCTTCCCTCTTTCTACTTCCTCTCCATCATTTTTTTCTGTTCTTCAGAACTCTTGGTTGCATTACATTATTCACTTCAGTTTTTAGAATTTTACACCTAGGATATACTGTCTAATGAGGATGAAAATACCAATCACAGTGAACTGCAGCAGTGCTTTCAGTATCTGGAAAAACGTGACAGACAAGAGCTTTAAACCCACCTCCATCTCCAATTAGTTGTGTCACTTCGTTCAAGTTATTTGAACTACTAAGTTCTCTTCTTTATAAAATGGGGCTATAAAACCTTGCGGGGGGGTGTTTTTAAGCTCATAACAAGGAATGCATTTGAAAGTGCAGGGAAGAAAGGAACATTTCTTGCTTTCTGTTACTTACTTTGTGTCTTAATAAAGTCTTTGTATGAAAAATAAATAAATATTAGCAAACACCAAAGGAGAAAAAAAAAAAGACAGGATACAAAGATAGAATATTTTAAGACACGTTGAAATAAAGACGATACCTCACAGATAAAAGTTGCCAGATAAGAGGGGGAATTTTTCCAGAGGAAAACACTCTAAATAGATGAATACTTTTTGATAGCCCTAGAAAACATTATGTGAATGAAGCCAAGAGAAAGTCATTTCTTCTGGTGTCCCAGGAGCACATGGTTAGCATCTATCTGCTGGGTCCACAGTTAACCCTGAGGCCTGAGATGGATCACCAAACAATAGGACACAGAAAACATGGGATATAGTGATGAGGGTAAGATTTTTATTCAATATCTGGCATCAATTTTCCAGTCACTTGACACTTCCCCAAAGACGTCAGCAGAGCATCTGCTCTGTGACAGCATGGGCAGCTTGACATTTCTTCTGAGGAGTGAACTATCAGGGCTCTTGGAAGGCATGACAGAGCCCAGCTGGAAGTCCCATAGCTTTGGGCCCTCTCTGCAATTGCCTCCGAAACGTCACAGAGACTATTTCGTTCATATTTTTATTTTTATAATTACCTGAAGGAGTAAGCCACAGTCTATTTCTGATATTAAATCTGCTAGAGGCATGGTTCCTAGAATTCCACACGTATAATGAGCAAAGAACAAAACTTTCTTTACAAAGCATGCACATTTGGTGCAGACCTCAGGGGAGGACATGATCCAGACAGAGCTAATCATCTGTTTTTATCATATTTTTCATTCTTAAGAAAGGTTTAAATGTGCATGACAAGTATTTTGAAAAACAGGCATCAATGTAGTATAATGTAAAATAAATCTACCTTTGACTTCATATTTCCAGGAAACAATGCAATATTAATCAGTGCCACTAGGTTTTTATGCACCTTTAATCAGCACCTACAGATTTATAGCATTGTTTTCTTAATGAATGCTTCATAGTCTATCGTATGAAGTGATATTAAAAATTGCATATTATTTGGTATTTATGTTATATCTAATACTGCATTGATAAAGCTACTGCAACAGACACCCCCAAACACTCATAGAAAGGCGATCAAATTTGGTTAGGAGACGAGTCTGGAATCAGACAATCTTAAATTTCAGACTTTTATAAAAAGTAGTTTTGATCTTGGCCAAGTTATTCTACCAATATTTGTTTTATTTACTTCATAAGTAAAATGGGATAATAAAAGTACTGACTTCTTAGGGTGTTTATGTAAATAAATTGAGTTTATAAGTTGAGTACATGTGGAATAGCTAGGTCATTTTAGATATGCATTTTTTTAAAAATCACGTTTCTACACCTGCCAGTAGAATACAAAAGAGCCTATTTTTATTTACCCACAGTAACAGAATATTCTAGCACCTAAATAATCTTTGCTGCTCTAATACAATGAACATTATGTACCATTCTTTGTAAATTTCCTTTTTATTATGAAAAGATACATGTATTTATATGTCTATGCACCATTTCATTTATGTTCTGATGAACTCTCTATACCTATTTTTCTTTCCAGATTTTTTCTGTGTTGAATATTTTCATGCTGATTTATAGAAGTGCTCTGTATGTTAATGAATAAACCTATGTTAAATACTATACAGTATTTTACGAGCATATTTCTCTCAGCTAGTTGCTTATATGTTTTCCGGACAAGACTTTAAAAATTATCTATTTTGTATAATATTAAGATAAAATATGTCAATTTTTAAGTGACTTCTGAATTTCCCATTTGCTTTCGTACGGCCTTTCAACCTTCTTCAGTAGAATGGAACCAAGAGCCAGGGAGGAAGATCACCTGTATTGACATTACATTTGTTTTAGAGGTGGTTCTGTGGATTAGTGGCAAAAGTAACCATTTTTCTACAGAGGTAACTGGATATCCATGTTTTTAAAAAATGTTTTTCTATCCCTCTGTTACAACACACACAAAATCATCTTGCCTGATTTAGTATCTGTGAACGAAAGTCAAATATTTCAGAAAATCATATAGGGGAATATACTCATGACATTAGAGTTGGAAAAAATTAAAGAAAACTAAAAACCAATAACTACAAACGAAGGTTTGACTAATTGGACTACCAAAAAGAAATACAGTTAAGAAAATAAACAAAAAAAAAATCAAGCCACTGAGTAGGAATCAATGATGGTATCTCACATAAGTTAAAAAATTTTATTTCCAGATTATATAAAAATGGCTTAAAATCAATAAAAGAAAAATAGACTATTGAAATGTAGGTGAAAAGTTTAAACAGGAATGCCACAAAATGAGATATCCAAATGGCTAATATGAAAATGTGTGAAGACTCATTAGTAATCAAAGAAATGCAAATTAAGTCAAAATAAAATGTCACTGCATATCTACCACAAAAGACTGACAATACCAAATGTGGTGAGAATGTGGAACACATTGCTGGTGGAAATGTACCACATTGACAAACTGGCATTATCAAGTAAAAGATGATAGTAGCTTGGACTAGAGTGGGCAGTGGGGGCGTAAAAAGCAGTCAAATTCTGAGTGCATTTTGAGAGGAAAGAGAGTAGATTTGTTGTTGGATTATATGTGGTAAGGGAGAGGAATAGTGGAGGCAATAATAATCTGACGGATGGGTGGATGGATGGATGGATGGATGGATAAATGAGGTTGGTTTGAATGAATAAATGGATGAGGTTGTCACTAATTCATGCAAGTAAGGCTGCAGAAAAATACTTAAGTTTTTATGCAGAAGAGGATGGTTCAGTAGTTCAGTTTTTTGCCATGTTTATTTAAAGTTCCACTTGTAAATCCAAGTGCTGATGTCAGTTAGTTAGACAGTTGCATATACAAGGCTGCAGTCCAGAGAACATGTACAGGCTGAGAAAATACACTTGAGAGTCATCAATGAAGATAAAGTATTCAAAATTAGGTGCCTGGAAGGCAATAAATATGGAGAATAAAGAAAGTAGATAAAAAGACTGACCACTGGTATCAAAATGTTTGCGAAAGTGAGGAAGAACCACCCAAGAAGACTAAGTAGTAGCAGGAGATTGTAGTGACCTGAAAACCAACTAGCAGTAAAATGTATTTCTAGGAAGACACAGTAATCAACTGTTATGCTATGGACAGATCAGGTAAGCTGAGGCATGGTAATTGACTATTGGATTTAACAAAGTGGAGGTCATTGTTGACCTTGAAACAAGCATTTTCAGGACAGTCATAGAGATGAAACTCTACTTGAAGTGGGTTCAACATAGGCAGAAAGGGGAGAAATCAGTAATAGTGAATATAGGGAACATTATTGAAGCGTTTGCTCTAAAGGAAAGGAAAGGAAAGAAAAGAAAAGAAAAGGGCAATAGCAAGATATGGAAGTAGGGTAGGAAGAATAGGATATGCGTGTGCCAATGGCAGAGATTCAGTAGAGAGACAAACATTAGTGGTACAAAAGACAGCAGAGATAGTTATTGGCACAGTATTCCATACTAGAAAAAGAGGATGAAACCTCTCGTGCAAATCAACAAACCTCTGTTAAAAGCAGAAGTAATTAATTTATAAAAAGGAGAAGAAATATCACTGTAGGCACTGCTGTGGATAAGTGGCCAGATGAAATGATAGAAGCTCATGAAATGTCTTTCTAATCACTTCTATTTTCCCAGTAAAATAGGAAAGAAAGGAAACCTCTGTAACTGGATAAAGGGGAGAAGGTTATGGGGGTTTAAGGGATAGAAAGTGATATGAAATAATCTTGAAGAACAGGGAGTAAAAGGGCATGGGGGTTGTTATAAGAATGCCAGGAAGCATTAAGATACTAATTAACATAGATTTTTATGTATGTATGTTACAATGTAACTTTTAAAATTACAAAACAGTTTCTTTATATATTCCAAAATCATCTATTATGTTCTGAAAATACTTGATGAGTCAGATAAAAGTGGTTATTGTTTTCAGCAAGCTTACAAAACTCTGCCTGCTCTAAGGTAGTTCTTTTGAGAAGCTAAGCAATAATTTCCATTGTTTCACTATAGATAACAATAGGTTTGATTTATCCTTTAGCTATTCTTCAGAACATGCAAATATAACACTTTGGAAAAAATAATTTTATATATAGTACATGTAAAAAGTATGTATTCATGTTATTTCAATCTAAATTAACTATTCATTGTTTACAATTTCCTGCCTGTCCTCTGGATTTTAAAGGCAAAGAGGGCAAAAATGTTATCTTCAATACTATTCAACCTTCAGGTCCTTATGATCTAGGCACATGGTAAGATCTCAAAAAGTATTTTGTTGTACATATAAATTAATGGAATGAACACAGTAAATAAGGATATACTTCTTGAAGTACACTTGAATTCCACAACTTTTCTTTTTCTGTATCTTGCATCACTTTGTCAAAAAAGAAACTTAATAAAATTTAGATACATTTGAATAATCTACTTAAAATATTTTGATTACAAGATATATGTACATTTAGAATATCATAGGAATACAATATAATGAAACTCACTCCAAATTTTAATAGATATTTAAAAAGATTAAGAAAAGTTTTCAGCTCATTGAATTTGTCTTCAACAAATAAAGAAAATGTCATTAATTATTAATGAAAGCCTTTTCACTTATTAATCTGTGAATTGTATGCATAGAGATGAATCGTTTGTTAATAGCAAAATGTGAATATAAAAGATAACACACCCAACCATCAAGTTTGCTGAACAAAGTTCTTGCCTCTTCTGGAAATACATTTCTTTATGAAAAATGAATTGAATATTGTTGAGGATGGAGAATAATTAGATATGGATGAGAAAGTTATGACATTGACACATATGCTTCTATAAATACTGAGATTTATTCTGTGCATCATTCGATAAATATTTGTTAAAAATTGAGTTAAAGAATCTCATATCAGTGATCTGCAGAACATAATGCGAGAAACATGATAAATTAAATGATTGATTGTTCATGTTTTAATGGCTGAAAAAGTGGTTTATTTCTTTAAACCATTAATTATAAACTTGGAAACCATTAAAGAATTAAAAAACAACTTGCAAGTTAATTTTTTGTTATCAGTTTTGAAAAAATTACTAAAGAAAAGTGGTAAGCTTATTAGCTATGGTATCAAATATTTTAAGTATTCATGTTGACTTCAATATGAGGGTTTATTTTTATTTATTAAGTACGAGTTGTTATGTTGACCTATTTATCTATTAAATACAAGCTGGTATATCTTTTAAAACTGAAAATATCTGTAAAATATGTATGGCTTTTATTGAATTAAATAATTAAAGTAGATATTTTTAAACTGTTAAAAATCAGACTTCTGTGTAACTGCAATGATTTTTTGAAAAGCTTTCTAAAAAATTGTTAACATGGCTAAGTCTATTTTATTGATCATTTAATAACTTAAAATAATGCTAACATAATTTATTTTGATGCTAATCCAGAGAATACTTTGGAATAAGCATGCAGTTCTCTGTAGATGGTAGCTCTCCCTGATAGTGTGAAAAGACAGCTGTTAAGTACATTAAAATACTCTTCTCTAAAAACAATGAGGATTTCAATAGTCAATGAAACTCACTGTCTTTTCTTGACTTTTGGTGGCAGCCTCACATCACCCGACTCTCATGGGACATACAATTTAGGGGAAATTGGTCTTCTCTTTAATAGTCTATTTTCTGTAAGTGGGAATTTTCAAGGATGGGTTATACTTTCAAGATCTTCCAAGGCTTTCTTTTTAGGTAGAATGCTTGAAGTTATTCAGCTGTATGTTTAATATGCCCACCATTTCTAAATGGATATTGTCTTGGTCATAATGTATGGATTATTTCATGAATTTTTGAATACCTGCCCTGTCGTAGAACTGGCATCTGTTTCCATGTGAATTAGCTCCTGATTTTAGGTCTTGTTTTTAAGTTTCTGGAATTAGTAGCACAGCTTACATTTATATCATGGAACCTGCACGATTTTCCCACAATATCATCACTTTGTTGATTAGTTAGAGTTTATCATAATTCTTCTACATGGGTAGAGATACTCTTCAAGGAGAATTTGACCTCTCTATTACTTCTAGCTGTTGAAAATTCCCTAACCTGAACTTATTCCGAACAACTGCTATATCACTCCCACCCTCATGAGAAAGAGTCAGCTTTTCTGTGCCCTATGCACAGCCAACAGCTGTGAAATATATGTGTGTTCTGTGGTCAGTATGTCCCTCAGTAAGAGAATAAAGGGTGCTGGCTAACAGATTCTAGGTCATCTCTCACACTTACTAAATAATGACTTAATCCACCTCTGTATGGGAATAGCAAGGGAAAGGGGCCAGATTTGCTATAATACTGGGTCATTAAACCGTGTAAGAAGACAGTTTGGGAGGAAGTATCCTTCCCCAATTATTCTATGTCTTTCCATATCTTAACTCAGTGGGTTTAGTCATTGAGCTTATGGTCAACCAAGGCTGTGGTTACTTTGAAGGAAAGTGGCATTTATGGTCTGCTTTGATAAAGCCACTTCTGCAAGAACAAAACTTTTCTTTTTTATTATCTTCTTGAAATACTACTGGATAATATAGATTTTTCCCCAAAAAGTATAAACTAGATTAGAGCAGTTCATTAATCATATATACTATAGATCCATACTGTATCCAGTGTTAAAATTGTTCTTGCCTATTTCCCATTCTAACTTATTTTAAACCAATTCGCCCAAAGCAGTCTATCAGAGACTCTGTAATGGGATCAAATGACAACATCAAGATTGATGTAAATGCCAATAAAGATATGGCCCAATTTGAATACAAATTGCTTTCTATTATCAGATTTTACAAAATAAAATTATGTGCAAGTCTTAAGATAATTAAATGAAAATATGCAATTTTCAAGTGAATCTTAAAATGAAAATGTTGAATCAAAACCCTCTGTCATCATTTCTCATTATAATTCTTCCTGAAAACATAACATTATACATTTTTGTGTTCTTTTAAAAGCAGAAAAGAAAAAGAGGAGAGATGAGTAAGAGGGAATGTAGAAGGCAGAAGAAGAGAGGAGGAGGAGGAGAAGGAAAAGGAAAGAGGAGAAGGGGGAATAGGGAGAGGAAGAGAAGAATAATAAGAGAAAGAAAAGAAAGATGAACATGCCCCCATGTCTCATTCTCCAGAAGAGTATGTATTAACCCACTAACTGAAGACAGCTTCAAAAGTTAATTTATATTCTCTTAGTTGCCCATAGTCTGACCCCAGCAAAGTACCAGAATGAAAAATAATGAGCCATTCTATCATTGGACTTACTTTTGTCCAAGTGCCTAATTTTTCTTTTCTTTTCTTTTTTTTTTTTTTGAGTCGGAGTCTCACTCTGTCAGCCAGGCTGGAGTGTAGTGGTATGCTCATAACCACCGCAGCTTTGACTTGCTGGGCTCATGCGATTCTTCCGCCTCAGCCTTCCAAGTAGTTGGAACTACAGGTCTGTGACACCATACCCAGATAATTTTTTGATTTATTGTAGAGGTGAGGTCTTGCCAAGTTGCCCCCATCAGTCTTGAAACTGTGGGCTCAGGTAATCCTCTCACCTCGGCCTCCCAAAGTGCTAGGATTATCACATTTTCTTTGTCTACTCTGGGTCTAGCATTTCTACTGACGTTGGTTTCTCCTGACAGTGGGATGTTTATACTGATGACAGGCAATCCTACTGGCAAAATACATTGCTTCATAATTTGGACAACTTCAGTTATTTGCTCTCCAAATAGTGCTTGACCTCATTCAGTCATATCTTGGTGTCTTCAATTTCCTGGTATCCCTAAACATCTATCAACCTAATTCTGTCTGTTCTTCCAACTTGAATGTTGCCCTCACACTATTCCTTGGGGTACTTTTTGATGTGTAAATATGTTCATTGTTTAGATTGTAAAACAACTATGCTTAATTTTCTATGTTGCATGGTCCTTTACATTTTTCTTTACAATATGTGCCTCAAGCTCTAGTAGGATTTTCTATATTAAGAATTGTGTTGTCTTTTGTTTCTTTTCTGTCATTACATTTCTGATTCTAATTCTGTCAAAATATTTCTGCCTCATTTTCTTGAGTAGGGTAATTTCATCTAAAAGTTTTTCTCTCTCTTAAATCTAACCCCAGTCTTGATTCCACTTATTGATATCTGCCTGCTTCCCCATAGTTCATATCATCCACCCTTTGTCTTGCCTTAAAATTTTTATTCCATAAAATTTCCATAGCATATTGTTTGAGAAAACAGTCAATGCCTGTGTCTCTACTTATAATAATCAATTTACCTTGAAACTCACACAACAAGAATTTGAGTATTTTATATTGGTGCTCTTAGTCTTCTCCTATCACATTTTTTCAAGTAGTGTATAAAGTTTTATTATAATTATCACAATATTCAAGGAGGCAGTTTTCTACTAGCCTTTACTATGTACTCTATACTCTACCTCTTGCTTTGAGATGCCATTTTTATGTAACTTCCTGATTCTTAGATCTATCCAGGGGAATCATTTCAGTCTGATCCCTGTCATTTTCACTACATTCATTTGTTAGGTTCTCCTAAGCCCTGATCACTTTTTCTCAACCTGTTATCAATAAACACCCTCCCCCCTTGTCCAGTCAAAACCTTAAAAGTAGTTAAATCTTGACATAAGTGTATATAATATATATTTTTCTTTTTATTTATTCTCCTAAATTGACCTCGGTCATTTTCAAAGGTAAACTTTTATTAAAATACATTCTCATATACATCTGAAGCATTATTCAACTTTTCAACTACTTTCCTGGGCCCTGATGCTGTACTTAAGCCAGGCTAATTCCTGGAACTAAGTTACTCCAGGTATAAACTTTCTTGAAAAATTATAATTGAAGAGGTGTGAAGTAATAAAGTATTTATGATCTGCTCTCTTCTACTTCTATTCAAGTGAAGGTTATACATCCAAACCAAGTGTGTGTGTGTGGGGGGGTCTCAATTATAATTTTATTTCATTAACAAAATCAACAAAATACTATGACTAGGGCTGTTATTTGGATCTCCTGTATTCACAGGCATAATATTAACAATACAATCTTAAAGGTATGTTAGTGAAAAAATCAAAACCAAACAAAACATGTAATTTTCTAAATGATCTTGCCTCAACCCTGGTGAAGGATGGTAGTTAAAAATTTCAAAGTTTTGTTAAAAAAAATATCTGAGTGGCCTACATACCTGGCTGAGAAACAAAACAGTTTCCTAAGTACACAGGAGTTCTGTTAAACTGAGAATTGGCAAATATTAAATAAAGCTATGAAGATATCACACATTCCAGATTTCTTAAAGTATCTTCACTTGTAACTTTAGGTATCACCATTTTTTTCTCAAGGTTTACTGTTCAGTGAATCAACTGTGGGGATAGGAGGATATAATACAAAAACTTCAAGCCTCACCAATGAAGAGAGCAGGAGCTATCCCTATAAACCTATTATATGGTGTAGAGTAATTGCCAAATTATGAGAAATAGGAGAGGAAATGGTTGTAGAACTTATATACTCAGTATCCTCTTTCCAAACTCATTAACGGGGTAAACTCATGGGGGATAAGTTATATAGGGGCAAAAGAATAGCTAGGTGTGCTGTTGTTAGTGAGAATTCTGCTACACAGATGGAAATAATAGGATGGGCCGAGGGACAGGGGATGGGCAACTGCTCTGATTCTAAAACTTGTAAACCCTCTTGGTTCAAAAGAAGGCTTTGGCCAACGGGAAAAAATTCACATTAAGCTCCATTATGCCTTCAACTCCTTGTAAACTTATTTGGGCCTTCAACTATTAAGAAAGAGAGAGAAAGAGAGAGATTGAGAGAGAGAGAGAGAGAGAGAGAGAGAGAAAGAGTCTAAAAGCACAATTATAATTAGAAGACCTGTGGCCATCGAATCCTGTTGTCTTATTAGTATGACCCAGAGCAAGTTCTTCTTGCCTATGTGGACTCTTTTCTGAATTTCTATAATCCGCAATGAGATATAATCATGAGTTTTACCTAGTGTAGCCAGCTGTGGATCTCTGCTGCTCTTGAAACTGTCTACAGCGGTGAATACAGATAAAAATATTCTTTAATCTACTCTATGCTGCTCATTGCTGGGTAATATCTCTAGTTGCAAGCAAGCAAACAAGTGAAAAATAATTTTAAAAACTACACTGAACATATGGACATTTTTCTGTTCTAGGTTGGAAGTATAGTATGGGATTTATATAAACTGAACTTAATAGCAACTTCCTTTATTTTGACTAGTTGCTATGTTATGTAATTTTTGTGATTTCATTAGCTTTCACTGACTTTCCAGAAATAAAAGATAGAGGCTAAAAGAAAGATCATTACATAGAGATTATCTTTCCAGGTGAAGAACTAGAATATCTGCTCCCCACATTAGAGGTATAGCATGGTATTAATAAGAAACATATATAAGCTCTGTATATTATAAAACAGAAAGCACACATAGTTATTATCTTAGAAAATACTAATGAGAAGAACACATTGGCATGTTCTGTGTGATGGTCATTATTCAGTATAGAGCTCTGTTTCAATGCCTTGAGAATTACTGCCAGCTGGTTTGATGTCTGATGTTTTCTAGCAACTGATGTGGGCTTGTCACTTCAGTGTCTATACTCAGGAACTAGTCTCTAGACCACATTGGGAAGAGTAAAATTTGTGCTCTCTGGGACAGTAACCTTGAGATACTGAGTTATCTTCTTAGATAAGTTCATACATAGCATACACCCACCACATTCACACTTCCTACCCATACCCCCCCCCACATATACACACATATATTTTATGTTATATATATATGGAACTGGATTAAAGTTTCATTTTTCATAATATCTTTTCTAAATATTTCTGACCCAAAATAACAACAACAATAATAGTAACAGTAATAGCTGTCATTTAACTTATTTTCCTACTCGTGGTTAACATTTATCCATTATTAGTTATCAGTTAAAATTAAACTGGTTTTTAGTCTTTACTTAAAAGCAACCCATATATTCTTTCATTTATTCCTCCCAACAATCTGAAAATGGGATAAGTTATTATTCCTGTTTTAAAAATAAGACAACTAAATCTTACTGAGAAATAAGCAGTCGGCCCAAGAATGCTCAGTAAATAAAAGGCTAAGTAGGAACTTGAAGCCCGGTTTACATCTTTCCTAAATCTGCATTCTTATCTGTTTCACTAAAATTTCTATACAGAGTAAAACACTCCCTTATAGAAGCAGGTAAAGCTCCTTTTTGTAGGACCCTGGCAGCCTATTTCACACAGCCCTTGGTCAGAAATACAAGTAGCTCTGAACAACAACCACAACAAAATGTCTGAGCCTCAGAACTTAAGAGATGACCACCAGAGTCTGCCTGATGATGAGTGTGTCCAGATAGGCCTGAAACCTCAGCAGACACAGAAGCCAAGGTTACTTTCTTCCTGTACAACTCTTCTTTTTATATTTGTATACACACTCTGTAACTACATTGTGGTATACCTCAAAGGACTGATAAATAGAGAGATCATAATAGTCCTGGCGGTGAGAGGGGAAAAAAAAATCATGTAAACTGTTAGAGAGCTAAGGAGTATTCACCAAATATGTGAAACAAGATGTAAAATGTGAATACAGACGTGAGAAAAATAATGAGTAGGATGTTATGAATGCAACCACTACAAACATATTAACACAACTCTCAGAAGTTTTTATCCTTGAGAAATCTCATCACCAGCTTGGAAGCAGCCTTTGACTATCAGAAAATGGCCATTCACCAGGATATACTTTCTTAGTACAGACTTAAAATCCATGGGTGATGAGAGAGAAGGGGCAATAATCAATGTGAATTTATTCTTTGGACAGATGTGGAGAGGTCGGGAGCAATAAAAACCATCCTGGGTGTCCCTTGCCAGATCATTACAATAGCTTCTTCTTATACATGGGGGATAAGCTCCAAGACCCACCCCCCCAACCAGTGGATGCCTGAAACTTCTAATGCTACCCATTCCTATATATACTGTTTTTTCCTCTACACACATGATAAAGTTTAATGTATTAATTAGGCACAGTATTTTTATGATTTGGAACCCTTATGAAGAAAAATAAGGCTTACATAAGTCCTGCTGTACTGTGACAGTTAATCTAATCACCAAGAAGGCTACTAAGTGACTAACAGATAGGGAGCTTAGACAATTGGGGATGCTGGACAAAGGGAGGATTCACCTTCCAGAGAGAATGTAACAAGACTGTGTCAGATTTCGTTCCTCTACACATGATGGCATGCAATTGAAAACATGCGTGAGAACAGGTTCTCACACATAAGCAGATCCTGACAATTATCATAATACTATAAGAAAGGAACTGGCAGTAGCAGGACATTGCTGGGGAGGGGGCACACTTCATCACTAAGGGTACCTGATCGCAAACCAGATGTAGAGGGGACGAAAGTCAGACCCAAATTTTACCTGCACAATGACTGTTCGTATACCTAATCCTGAATTGTACCATACATCTTTAATTTTTTTTAAATAAATAAATACATAAATACATACATATATGAATTGTCTATTTCTGAAAATTTTATTTTTAATATGACCAGATCTCAATTGACCTCTGTAGAGAACAAGAACATGGACAAGAGGGACTGCTGTTTTTGACAACAATGTCGTTCTTTCATGGACTGACATCTAGGAACCTGGAGAAAAACTCTGAACTTTTAATTTTTAAAAATTGACTTTACACAAAACAACAGATAATAGAATGATAATTTTTTTCTTGTCCAGTCAAATACTTGGCATCAGAAAAGGCAGAAAAAATTCCTATCCTAAGCTTTTTCAGTAATTATCTAAAATTATCTAGATTAAACTTGAATATATCTACTGTACCTCATTAAGCACACTGTTCCACTGCCTGCCCTTTTTATCTGAAAATGTTCTCTCATTTCAAATTGAATTTCTCCCCCATTAACTTATGCTTAGGTATATTTTAATGACTTTCCTTTCAATGTAAGCGCACTTGTTTTGGTCGGGAAAATTATCTCATTTCATTGTATAAAGCCTAGCTTCATTTCTAATTTTTAGTAATTGTGTCCATTTCTAGGTGAAAAATGTATGCCCAAACAAAAGGCCTCTTCAAACTGGCCTGTCATTTTCAATTCTTTCTCTCCCAGACACTGGTTGTTAATTTTCCTTGCACTAATGCATGCCTGCTCTTCCTCTCCAGTGTACTGCTATCACTAATACAGTGAAGTATCTGCACCTTGCTGTGTGAGGTCATCTCCTGATAGGAATCTGACAGCTTTGCACAGCAATGGGCAGTGCAGTTGTAGTGGCTTTCAGGAACCCATCATCCATTAGCCTTATGAGCAAAAGCCTAAGGAGAACCAAAATCCTGTCCTTATTTTGCCATTAGCTAGAAATTCACTGGCTGAAAGTTTTGTCATATAGAAACTCTGAAAAAAAGCACACACTTTATTTTCATCCTGAATATATATCTACTACAGATTCTTTCTTATACAGACACTCACAAGTAGACACACGGGTGCATATGTGCCCATTCATGCATGAGCACTCTGAAAAATCACATCTATTAGAATATTATTATACACTCCATAAACACACACACACACACACACACACACACACACACACACAAACACACACACACACACACACAGTCTTTTAAAATTTATCTGGAAGATAATCTGCCAATACCTGTCAATCTATGATATGTGTCAGAGAGTAGGGGGGAATTATAGATGACATTCCAAGTAGAGGAACAAGCTTGTAGAAAGACACCATGTGCTAAAAAGGCCTTGAAATTTGGGGGGAAAGAAAAACACAAAATGAGATTGTAGCTGTAAATTGGAGTGAAACTGAGAAGAAACTTATGTGCCAAGTCTGAGATCCTGGACATGATCCAATCACACAGTGTATGAATCAAGCATCTGAAATGTATCCAAGTGATATAAAGAGCATAAAATCATTTCACATAAAACAAAACTTTTCCATCATTTTTACACACACACACACACAATATTAAGAGCTAAAATGTATTTACTTATCTTTTATTCCTTAATCATCTTAAAACACATAGACAAATTTAAAAAGCAAACAAACTAGAAACCTGTGCAGCAATAGGATGGGTAGCAGGGTAATCACTGAGGAAACTGAATAAAGGTTCAAGTTCACACACTTCCACTGAATTGATGACTCCAGACCCAATAGCTTGCATGCTTCTACCCCAAACTGGAGAAGGTCTCTAGGAATTGGAAAAGAGGAGAATCTCAGTAAAAGTGAACCAAAAGATTCCAAAATTCCCATTGAAGGCCAAGCTCCAGTGCAAAGGATCATAGGAGTGATTAATATAATATTAAGATTCAGGCAAATATTTTGACATAAATAATTGCTAAGAAATTTTTTATAATTTTAAAATGGAAATGATGTATGTTACTAAATGTAAAAGCTAAATAAATTGCGCTTTTATTGTGCATTGCATATTTGAATATTATGTGGTCATTGGGGACAATTTTTAATTAAATGGATAAAGGTTTCTTGGATAATTTTAAGAAAAACAAAGCACACACAAAAATGAATAAACAAAAAACTATACACATAATCACACTCAGCATGCTTTTAACCTAACTATTGTTTTCCATTTCTCTAGTTCTACATCATGTATTGATCTCTGGAACTGACTATACTTCCATCCTATCTACCAGATAAGTATGGGAGATTGGAGAAAACACACCAATTAGATACTGGATGTTTCTCTCTTCTTAAATTGTTTGACTTTTCTCAGAATACTTTCCAGTGTAGTAGAGACATTTGGTAAAGAAACACGTACTCCACAAATTTCTAAGATAAATAATTTTTGCCTTCTCCATTACATGAGCGTAGTTACTTGGTGGCTTGTGTTCAAATTGCAGAGGAGAAATCTAGGCATAAAAAACTAGCAAGATGACAAGAAGGCAATAAATATTTGTCCTGTGTCTACTAGTTCTAAAAGTGCCTAGAAGCAAATAAAGGAACTCAAGATATAGCTCCAGAGCAGTGAGAAGGCATTGAACATTTTCAAGATTTTAATGAAGCTGTTAAGAAGTAGGGGTGCTCAAGCTTCTGCAAAGCTAAAGAAACCATCAAGAGAGTAGGGAGACAGCCTACAGACTGGGAAAAAGGATCTACAGGGAACTCCAACACGCAGTAAAGAAAAAAACAAACAACCCCATTATAAAATGGGCAAATGATATGAACAGACACTTCTCAAAGGAAGACATCCGAGCAGCCAACAGACACATGAAGAAGTGTTCAACCTCAC